>JAPMOQ010019781.1:299691-310688 GCA_026543055.1 Argiope trifasciata | reverse complement strand
TATATATATATATATATACTGATGGAAAAAATAATGCCTACACTGGGAAGGAGCTGTGCTAGATAAACGAAATTCGGTAGGCGTGTTTATACATTTGAAAGATGACGTCGATTCAAATTTCGAGCTACGCGTGTAAGTGTGGCGCTAGTAGCGAAATTATGAATATGCAAATGAGGTTTGCTTTAAATAAGCGCTGTAAGGTCCGTGATCATTATTTACAGTTGAGATTTGATGTAGTGGGTTAATGTTAGTCAAGGATGCCTCTGAGAAGACGAAGAAGCCCTTATCAACAGCTCACTGAGTTTGAACGAGGTCATGTTGTAGGGTTACGAGAAGGTGGGTTTTCTTTCCTCGATATTGCTGAAAGACTTGGCAGGAATGTATCCACTGTACATGATTATTGGCGGCAGTGGTCAAGGAAACGTACTGCCTCAAGAAGACCAGGTTCCGGGCGGCCACGTGGTACCTCTGAGAGGGAAGACCTTCGTATTCGGCGTATGGCTGTGGTTAATTGTACTGCGTCTGCAGCTGAAATTCGAGCTGCAGTTGGCACCTCAGTGACACAACGAACTGTTACAAATCGGTTACTTCAAGGGCAGCTGCGAGCCAGACGCCCTGTACAGTGCATTCCACTGACTCCAAACCACTGCCGTTTGCGACGTGAGTGGTGTCAAACTAGAGCTCATTGGAGGACGGAGTGGAGATCTGCTGTGATTTCTGATGAAAGCCGGTTCTGCCGGTTGGTTAGAAGGAGGCAAGGTGGACGCCTGCTAGTGACCTGTCTGCGGCCTAGACACACAGGGCCTACTCCTGGAGTTATGGTTTGGGGAGCAATTTCGTATGACAGCAGGAGCACTCTCGTGGTTATCCCATGCACCCTGATTGCAAATTTGTATGTCAGTCTAGTGATACAACCTGTTGTGCTGCCATTCATGAACAACATTCAAGGGGGTGTTTTCCAACAGGATAACGCTCTCCCTCATACCGCTGTTGTAACCCA
This sequence comes from Argiope trifasciata, assembly GCA_026543055.1. Taxonomy (NCBI): domain Eukaryota; kingdom Metazoa; phylum Arthropoda; class Arachnida; order Araneae; family Araneidae; genus Argiope; species Argiope trifasciata. The sequence continues at coordinate 309,688 of JAPMOQ010019781.1, read as the reverse complement.
ACATGCTCTACAGAGTGTTGACATGTTGCCTTGGCCTGCTAGATCACCAGATCTTTCTCCAATCGAACAAGTATTGGACATCATTGGACGACAACTCCAGCGTCATCCACAACCAGTATTAACCGTCCCTGCATTGATTGCCCAAGTGCAACAGGCATTGAACTCCATTCCACAAACTGATATCCGACACCTGTACGACACAATGCATGCACGTTTGCAGGCTTGCATTCAAATTTCTGGCGGTTACACCTTTTACTAATGTACCAACATTTCACATTTGAAATGGCTCTACCTGTGATCTTGAAACTTTAATCAATTAAATATGTTACCTAGACAAATGTATTCCTAAAATTTCATTACTGTACAATAATTTTTTCTTGGTGTTGGGAATTTTTTCCATCAGTGTATATATACAGGGTGTCCCAAAAAGATTGAAACGCGCTTTAATTCTTTAACCGTTAGAGATAAGTAGGTGATGTAATTTGAAAAAATGTTCAAAATAAGGTAGGAGAGAAGATTACATTAAGAAAAAAAATCCACCTATGAATTTTAAAAAGTTACACTTTGTAAATTTTTATACAACCTCTCTATGCTAATTTGGTCAATTAGAAAGTTTTTCCTTTCTATCCCAGAAGACCATTAAAAAAAACTACATAATTGTATCTTTAAAATTTTTTGAATAATAACACAGAAAAAAAATTGACTTATGTCACTTTTCCATACTACTTGAAAGACTTTTTCGTCGGTGAAAATAGGGACCATATCCAAATTGATAATAGAAATTCTTCGATCAAAAAAAGATAATAAGCGTAAAAGAAATCCAAAATGTCATTTAAATAAAGTCCTTATTGATGGAGTTAAACAGTTTTGACAACATAAGATTGTAAGAAGTGTAACATAAAAAAATAATAATAAATAAAACGAAAATACATTTAAAAACACACGAATCATAAAGCATTCTCAAAATGCTTTCCATCAACACCAATACATAATTGGGCTCTTCTAATAATGCTCCTGTAAATATTTTGGAGTTCTCCTCCTGTAATATTATTGCATGCATTAATTATCTTTTGTTTAAGGTCAGTTACATTCAGGGGGCGAGTATTATAAACTAGCGTTCGAAGCCGACCCCAAAAATAAAAATCGAGTGGAGTTAGATCAGGAGATCTGGGGGGGGGACATTTTGTGGGTCCATTCAGACCAATCCACTGTTTATTAAAGTTTTCATTGAGCCAGTTTGTTACATTTATAGCCTTGTGTGCAGGCGCTCCGTCTTGTTGAAAATACATTTTTTTACTAATGACAATGGTGTCGTCTCCTAAGTATCTGTTACTATGCCATTTAAAATAAGTTGCAAATATTTTATAGCTGTAAGTGTTCCTTCATAAAACACTGGACCAATCAGTTTTCCGTTCCGCACCATACGCACACAGAAAACTTTCTCTGGTGATGTATTTCTTGCACAAAAAATGGTTTTGTATCATTCCAATAATGATCGTTGTGTGCATTTATGTGTCCTTTTTCCGTAAACAAACATTCATCAGTCCACATAATGTTCAAGCCAAAGTTTGAATCTGTGTCCTGTTGGATTAATAACCAATTGGAGAATGCTACACGTCGATTAAAATCAGAGGGATGGAGTTCTTGAAGTCCATGAATACAAAATGGATGCCAATTGTGTTTTTCAAGTATTCTATGGATTGACGTCCTAGGTAATCCTGTAATTACACTTGCTTTTCGAATGCTTGATCGTAGGTTGGAAGAAAAATATGCAATAATATCAATTTCTTGATCTTCGTTGTACAATATATTTCTACCAGGGACAGGTCTTGGATTAAATGAACCGGTAGTTCTCAATCTTCTCATCATCCGATAAACAAATGTACGTGAAATTTCAGGCAAATAGGGATATCGTCGTCCAAATTCCCGAGCAGTTTCTGCATTATTTCTATTGCAAATAGAATAAACCATTTCTAGTTCAAATAGTTCGTCATTTGTTAAAAGTGCCATAATGCAAAAATAGTTACAGTATTTTTACTTCGACAATATGAAACTCAATATCGCTGAATGATTTCTAAACTTTATTTTGATATGCACTAGGAAATCTTGGTTAAGTTGTACAGGAAAGAAATAATATTGGAACTAAAAAAGTTAATTGAAAAATAATCGTCTACATTTCTTTATGTAACTTAAAAATAAAATAAATTTTTTTTAATATACACGTATTAGAAGCGGCTAAATTCCAGTTAAATGAAAGGCAAAAATCGTCTGGCAAGTAATTTGTTAGAATGTCGGTTTGACAAAAAATGTGATGAATTTGAAAACAATTAAAATTCTACCAGACTAATTTAATAGTGTTTTTCTTTTTTATAAATTTTGCTATAAAAATCTGTCAAATGGCTTTTATTGATTTTCAACGAAGTCTTATAAAATTTCTAATGTAAATTTAGAATACATCGCATAAAATCACTTGCCCCTGATAAGCTTAAAACAAAAGACAATTCTGTAACTGTATCTTGAATCTACCGTAAATACGCAAAAATGTGTTTTGTAAATAATATTAAAAAAATTTATGTGTTTATAATTTGTTGCAAATTTACATTTCCATTTTGGTATATGGTCACTAAAAACAGCGTTCAATTTTCAATTACGCATAACTCACTCAATTTTAAAGATACAGTTATGCAGTTTTTTTTAATGGTCTTCTGGGATGAAAAGGAAAAACTTTCTAATTGACCAAATTTGCATAGAGGGGTTGTATAAAAATTTAAAAAGTGTAACTTTTTAAAATTCATAGGTGGATTTTTCTTCTTAATGTAATCTTCTTTCCTATCTTATTTTGAACATTTTTTCAAATTACATCCCCTTCTTATCTCTAACGGTTAAAGAATTAAAGCGCGTTTCAATCTTTTTGGGACACCCTGTATATATTAAATAGAAGAACTAATTTTAATTTAAAATTGAATTCTTTCACATCAGACCATCTGGAGAGTATATCAACCACTTGACATACGAATTTACTCAATTTTCTAATTAAATGACGAATTTATAGCTTCCTCATTGGAATATTTACTATTATTTTAATTCCTTTAATAACAATACGTTTCAAGTGACTTTTTTGCATTTTAAATTATTTAGTACTTTTCACTTAATTGCAGATTAAAAATTCAATAATTCGATGCACAACTCGATGCGTCATTGTATGAGATGCGGTCAAGACAACACAATTTAGATGGTCTTACAGAGAAACAATATAAGTACCAGACCTGCTTACACGGTGGTACTTTCGAGGAATCAAACCTGGAGCCCTTTGGTTCCGAGACCGAGACCTTACCACTAGGCCACCGTGACCCAATAATCACTTAAGAAACCAATAAAAGTATCCGTTTCTAAGTTTCAAAGATGAAATGTTAATAGTTTTATATATACTCTTAGTTACTTAGTAAAATACGATGATCTAGTGACAGAATATTGAGAAGCGATTTCACAGAAAATTAAGGGTGTATTATGATATGATGTCTAATGCTTCACATAGGTTAAAAATTATAGAGTAACTACTTCAACTCCCACCCCCCCCCCCCCCCATGGCAAACGGAAAATTTTAAATGATTGGACCGCCGTAACCGAAAAACTAGTGTAAATTGTGTTTGAGTCCTAAGGATCATCAGTCCTATGGACCGCGTTAAAACCTTTATCTAAATAAGTAAGTTTCGTCATTGGTGGAAGGTAGCCAACCCTCACCTTTTCGTATACCCACAACGTGGCAAGAACCTACGACCATACAGAAAGCTTCTCATTCTCATTTGCAAGGTAGACCACTGTGAGACCACACATAAGTCAAAAGCATGATTATATATGGCATATTACCATAATGAATAAAGATCTAGGACAAAATCCTATAGATCAATTTTGAGCAAACTATTTTCATTTGCGACCTTATATTTTGTGTAAAATTTTGTCGCCACCCTTGGATAAGCAGTAGAGATTTTATTTAATCATCAAATAAGTTACAGCGTAATTCTGTCTGGGATTTGCTCTTAAAAGATTGTCGTGACGTCGTCGATTGAAATAACGCCTCTTTGAAATAAAGCATCAAACTATGAAACCGCCATATAAATTTTAGAACAGTTGATACATCATAAAAATTAATTAATAAATCAACACAAATTTTTTTGATAAAAGGCTTTATTTATGGATATGAGTAAAATGTTTATTTAATGAGAAATAATTAAAAAAACATTACATCACAAGAGGACAATGGGAGGTATGTACTTGTAAAGAACTCATTATTGCTTCTATGTTCGGATTTGTATTGGAAATCGCAAGCCGTTAGTCATCCTCTGAATCCAAACAAGATATATATTTTGGTTTAATGGAAACAAATTTTAAAAAGCCTGATTCACATGAGTAAGTCGATGCAAGCATAATCATTGATTGCCTTACTTTTCAAATCGGCATATTCGTTTCAGTCGATAACCAAAATTTTGGCAAGTCAGAGAATTAAATTTGATGTGCAGTGTTTCCTCACTTGAAACATCAATTAGCTGTGTTTCTTTCACATCAAAAGATACTGGAATTAATTAATTTCATACTTTACTCTTGGTGTCTTGGAATACCGTGATTAATGATCTAGTGAAAGAATATTGTTTTTGACATAGGACAGTCATGTGAGAAGAGAATTCAAAGTAAATTCTATGTGTATGAAGGTAAGATGTCTGGTCTTCGCACAGATCTAAGACAAGACCACATATGGTATATAATGATATATGCAAATCAAGCGTAAAGCCATATAAATTATAGTTCAATCCTTCCGAATCATGGTGATACAAACTATATAGTAAGTTTCTAACTCCCTATTGACTGAGAAACTGTGTAACCTTTTACTTTTATAAGTACAACAACTACTAAAATTATAAAAACCATCCGGCATTAGAGCTCTTATAGCTTAATTTTTCAATACAAAGGCGGTATAGCTATTTTCGTAAACAGTATACCTCGTTATTCAAAGAGGGTAACTCAGCCATACACCATTACTATGACTATGATGGCAGAGAGAATTAATCACCATATCAGAAGCTTCTCATCATCAACATAACATGAGGACAATATATTTAAGTTTACAAAAGTTAAAACTGCATTATACATATTTTGAGATATACCTAATATGTCAAAATTATATTGAATTATTTAAAAGAGCTTTACTTTCTTCAAGGTTTATGGAATTGTGCCAAAAAGCAAGACTTTCTAAAGTATTTTGCTTATCGTATAGAACAAGATTTCCAGGAACTGCGGAAACGGAATGAAAAGGTAATATATTCTTTTTCAATGATTTTGCAGACATGATCTTTTTCACAAGTTAATTTATTTTCATGATCACACATTAAAAATAACCATTCAATAAAACTATAAACGTTCGAAAATAAAATATAGTTTTCGGGGGAATTTTAATTATCTTAGTAGGTTTTACCAACATGAAGAGTTAAAGCTTCATAATTGATTTCATTTAGAAATTGATAATTTAACATTAAGTAGAATAATTCACAAAAAATATACTACAATGGGAAGGACAGGAAGGTAAGGGAAGGGCATCTCGAAATTGGATCAAAATCTACCAAAGAGAAGTTGGAAAAAGAAACCGCAACAATTAGAGAATCAGTAAAACGACCGCGCTGTTTGCACACATTTCAACTACCCATATATACTTATACATCAGCAAAAGCTATTTGCACACATTTCAACTACCTATATATACATCCGCAAAATACCAGAAAAGAAGGCATCATGAATACATATTATAGCAATTTTTCTTAGTAAAACATAAATTTGTGAACTAGGCAGAAAACAGAAAAAAAAATGATTCTTCACACTCATTTGCAGATATAACCTTGCAAACATTCTTAAATTCAGTATGAAGCTTACAAAGAAATCATAATTATGATTTATTTCTCTTCATTCTTTAGAAACTTTAAATAAAATTTGATTCTTTTTAAAGCGATAAATAATAGAAAATTCTTTTCATAAAATAGAAAACTATTGCTTCAAAACAAGAAAGGGTTCCAATTTTTAGTGTTTAATTTACATTTATTAAATATGGCAATATTATCTCATTTTCTCCTTTTCACAGGCATATTTTATCTATTTAGTTCTTCTAGTAACAATATCGCTTTTTTACAATTTAAAACTATTTTATCGAAGTATCTGATTCTAATCAGTTTTGTAAAAATCTTTTCAGCTCCAGAAACAAATTTTCTTACCGATATTTAATTTCGAAAACCTGCCCTACTCTACTGCCACCAACATGAAAAGTAAGCAATTTTTTTTAAAAAAAAGTACCATTACTGATTGAATCCAATTCAATATTTCAATATACTAAGGGAAAAATGCAAATTAAAATGACGAAATACTTTTTATATATTCTTGAAAATTTTTAACCTATTATTTGAAAAACCACAGATGAAATCAAGAACATTATATTACAAATATAATCACTTGGCAATATTAATAGATTGTTTGTCTGGCTCTGAAGAGTTGGAGGATGTGACGTAATTATTATGTGTTGTTAACATGAGTCAATTTTTGTAAATTATGACGAACGGAATCAAAATTTAATAGTTGGTTTCTGGTATATTTTTGAAAAGCGATTACAGACAAACCATTAATGAAAATATTGTTTGTTTTTATAAACCGAAAAAGTTTTCATTTTTTGTGTGAATACCAATCTATTTTAATTTCATTAAAACAAGGGTGAAATAAAAAAACACATATGATGAGAAAAGATAATTGTATGGTTTGGCTATGTTAACGTCCTTTTATAAGCAACACAAGGGCTATTTTGGGACGGATTTCCTAATTTTGTACCGCGTTCAAAATTACTGGACGACATCAGATTTGGTATCCCGCTCTCCCCACCTAACCAGCGGGAGAACGTTTAGAATGACGAATTTAACTTGCAACAGATCCCCTTACAAGCCAGTTTTTGGTACAATCGGATCTCGAATCTCAATCCTGACGACTCACGAGCAGAGAACTTACCACCAGGCCACAAAGAAAGGATAAAAGCGTTTTTTTTTCACCCTCCGATTATCTATAAGAAAATAAGAGTCTACAATGCAAGTTGAATTTATTATAAAAATGTCTGTTTCAGTATGATTTTTTTTAGTCATGAATAATCAGGCATTTGTCAAAATGGTGGACCAAAATTCCAATTTCTTCTTCAATAAACATTGGCACTTGTGACGTAAGATATGTCTTTATGTTTTTTTGAATCTCTGTATTAGTCTGGTACTTCTTTCAGCGAAAGAATTTGGAGCAAGATTATTTACATATCCACCTTCCAAAATCGGTATCTTCGAAAGCTAGTCGGCCAGCACGTTGCCTAAGATATTAGCCTCCTTTAGTTTCTTAAGAAGAATTTTGGTTTCTTTTAATCCCACCCTTTAAGGAAATCTTCTGTTATACCAGATTTGCTTTACAATATTCTTTCATTAATATCACCAGAGGCGCAATTCAGTTATAGGGGTTAGAAGTTGTCTTGTAAGAAATCAGATTCTAGTTCGTCTGGTGAACACAATTATGGTGTTTTGACCGGTTGCTTCTACACCAGTAATATATTCTTCCCCTTCCCATTTACTAGGAGGAAGTGTTCGTCCTGCTCCCATGTATCATTGCCTTACGGATATGGTCGGAAATCTCTCTTCTGATTCTCACCCATCGCATGTTACTATAACTGTGAACTTTGGAAGCTTCCAGCAGAATGTCGGTAAAATTAACAGGCATTAAAAAGCCAGAGAACCTGAGAGTTAGTCAGGTCTGAGTATCCAACCCATCGGGAAGCGTTTTTCTTCAGACCAGAAGCGAGGGGAAAGAGGGCAAAGTGCGCCAAACATAAGGTGAACATGGGCAATGAAAACAAGGCTTACTGGAAGTTGTTTAGACAGCCGAGTGACTTTCCTCTTTTTCTTGAATTTAAGAACATATTATAAAAAGCTTAAAATTAATGTAGAGCTTCAAAGTAGTGTTAAGATCCATTTCACAGCGCTGGTAATAATTTTCTTCAAAGATTATCAAAAAAATTTCCGCCGATATGGCAAATGCCATGATTATTGAAACATTTTCAATAAATTCTTTTCTTCACTATACTTCTTTTTTATGATTAGTTAAGAATAGAAAAAATGGTCCTTTTATTTCTCTTATTCCCTGTAAACTAGACATTTTAAAACAATCAAAAAGAAAATGCTCTCAGTCAACATATTAGTATTTAGTTCAACTTTATTATTTCGACTGGATATCTGTTTTATGCCTATCTCTATGTCAACATTTGAACTCATATGTAGGAATAAAGGCCAGTTGTATATTTAATACAGTCATGTTACTGTCAACCCGCAAATACAAAGAGTTGGTCTGATTTAAAAAAACTGAGAAATTTCTGAATGGAACTATGAAGAAAAGAATGTTTTCTAAAATATTCGATTGTCTTAATTCGAAAAACTCTCTACATTTTGTATAAGGAAGTAAATAAATGTTTAAAGGATGTTAAAAGATTGTAAACGCATAACAGATATTAAACAGATATTAAGATTGTAAACGCATAACATTGCAGATATATAATAATATTTGAAACGTGATATTTCATACTTAATATGAAATATTACGTTCACGTGTATCTTTATATTATTATTTTTTTAAATTTATTCTTAATTTTAGCAACAAAAACTCATATTCCATATCATCGTTATGTTTGTCGAATCGGAACTTAAACAATATAAGATAGTATTGTATATTAAATAAGAAATAGTTTTAGAAATTTATGAAAAAATTATTAAAAGCTACTTTTTTTTAAATTTAAAAGCTATATATTTCATTTGTAGGATATTATACTCCACAGTTCTTGAGGAAGAAAAATGAATCATATTATCAAAATATATAACAAAAAATAAATATATCATGTTGAAAACATATATACAACTTCTCAAAAATATATTCAATCGCAAAATGTTTATTCAAACTTTTTAAAACATTCTCTTTTAGTGGACAATTTTTTGGTATGGTTTTAAATAATACAAACCCCATGAAATCTATTTCAGATCACGAAAAATAACTTTTATCAAAAAGTTTTTATAAAAAGTTGGGTGAAAGTTAAACTTTCCAGAAGCAATCCCACCTCTGCTACATTCTCCTTCCACTCCATTTTATTGCCCTATCAAACAGCAAAATTCTTATTTCAAAATAATCTCTTTTTCAGCGCTTCAGTATTGCTTATATTTCTTGAAGGGTTACGTGGACAACTTTCCTGAAAGACTGAAATGCGCATTAGTCATCAATGGTAAGAAACTTTAATTGGTTTTGTTTCAAATTACATTCTCCATGTGTAATGTCTAAAACCATACTAATGAAGTTCAAATGATCCATATATAATCAAGTTAGTAAACTTCAGTTCATAATTAATGACATAAAATACAGTTAAAACATGCTAAACTCGTGTCAAAACAACATGAAAATATCAGTAGTTGATAGCTTAATTATAAATTAAAAAATTCACAACTTCAATTCCTTTCAAAATTTAAAGCAATAACTAGATATTTTTCTTTTTTTATGGGTATGGTATTATAGGATTTAAGAAAATCCACTCTTTATGCGTCGTATCCCAACAGCTAACACCTAAGTTGTGATTGTATATATATATATATATATATATATATATATATATATATATATATATATATAATTTTCAAAGCATGGGAAATGCAGGGATCTTTTTAGAAAATTATTTGTTTAGGTTGCAACTTTTATCAATCACTCTCACCGTGATATTCGCTGACTAAACTTCTTTACAAAGCATTTCTTGAATTAATTAAGTAGATAGCGTGGAATCGGATCAGGAAATCAGAGAATAATTTTAGAATGAAGTTACTATGGGCTAAATTGAGCTAAAAATTAAGAAATTAATTCAGTTTCACCTAATTCTCTCTCTCTCTCTCTCTCTCTCTCTCTCTCTCTA
>JAPMOQ010019781.1:281971-292759 GCA_026543055.1 Argiope trifasciata | reverse complement strand
TTTTTATATTCCTCCTTATCTTTCAGATACAATGCTGTTAGATAATACTTATAGTTGGATTCACTCGAAAGAAGTATACTACAGAGCAGCCGTAAGACCCCCGAATGATGACAAAAATGACCAATGGGACTAGGATTGGACCGGAACAAATAACTATAGAAAGCTTTGAAGTTATCTACAAATGAACAAATGAGAAAAAAATGATGGCACATTTTGTCTGCAATGAAAAAAAATAAATGTTTGTGTAACACACAACTCATTTATTTATATCACTTATACATTTTTTAACATATCCAAGTATTATTTATAAAAGAAATTTCATGAGTTAAAATTAGACTATATTTCAAATCAAGTTTTATCAAAATGTTGTGTTAGGCCACCTCATTTCAATAACCATAAATCAAACGATTTTCATAAAAAGTGTAAAGCAACGCTCTTGAAGATGCATGTATTTTAATGTATTTAAAGAATGTTAATACCTTTCAAACACTTTTCCACACGTGAGAGGTATGTCCTATTTACTTTCTCGTGTTCGAAATTTTAAAAATACCATAATCGTCAAAAATAAAATTTGACTATTTTTTTAACTACAAAAATCACGTCTTTGAAATTTTGGTTGTATGTCTGTGAACACAAGAATATGAAAATGCCTTGAAGCTAGAAGGGAGACACTTAGTATACGTAACTCTAAGCCGAATTTCCAGTTTTCTATCAAATTTTAAAGGAAATTCTTTCTAAGTTTGAATATAAATTAACATGTTATCTATAAGCCAGATAGATGGATAAAATTAATTTTGAGGAATTAATATCTAAACTAAGATGTAATAAATTTAGAATAGATTCAACAAAAGCTGAACTGTATGCTGATCTGTACTTTCTTTAACATGTAACCGCAATATTCAAAAATGTAATATTTAAATAAATGAAATCTGGCTTATTACTAACACCATGGTGTTAGAATCGTAGTTCATCATATGTTATGTCTGTCAATATGTAAAGAGACAGTTAAAATAAGCAACCAATTTCTTGGTGCCTATATATTAAATAAAACCAAACGATTAATCGCCAAATATAGCACTCTAATAAGCTCTTTTGTATCGATTTTTCGACCCTGGCATTTTATTTATAAAATACAAATACACTGAATAAAAAATACAGAGGAAAGTTTAAGGAAGACCACATATAATAATTTAACTTAATAATATCACAGATTGGATATTAACTGTAAATTGCTACACGACACAATTATGCAAAAAATCGTTCAAAATTTTCTATGAAACAAACAGTTGAACGTCGAGCCAGCATATTCTGGAAAGGTTTTCAGTAGCAAGTACTAAGTACGGATTTTTTAATGCTTCATTAGAATGTTAAGCAAAAATTAAAATATTATTAATTTTCCTAAAAGAATTTGGAGCATAGCTGTGTAAAAAGCGTTCTAAAATTCTTTAAATTAACTTTTCTTTTATTCTTTAATTTTGATTAAAGCTGAATTTAGGTTCATTCAAGCGTCTTAATTACGTTAAACACTTCTTAATTTAAATTATACTCAATAAATTTCTTCTTTTGGAAATTAACTTTGTGGGAAAATGATTTTAACACTTTACTTGGAATATATAAGTTACACAATCAAGATACTCAGCAATGGTTTATTGCCGTAGATGGCCTCAAACTTTTTTTGTCCAGTATATTTTACATATTTTTATGTTTTCATACTGTCCTATTTTTTATATTTAATTTACATTTTATTGTAAAACTCTAAACTATATTTAAGAGAATAAATGACTGAAATTTGTTGTAATCATGTAGATTACTATTTTTTGGAAACTACTATCTATAAGGGCTTTTAATCTTACATTCTATATTTCTCATTTCAACGTACTTTTGCAGCTTAACTTCGTAAGAAAAAAATATGTGAATTTCTTTAGTGCTTGGATATGCTTAGATTCTAATGAAACTAATTTAACTGTCAGTGAATTCTTTCTGAATCTTGAAAATTATTTTTTTTAACGATTTTCAACAATAAGACCCATTGTTTCATTATATATTTACTGGATTGATTTTCTCCCATGGTTTAAAGCAATGAAATAAGTATTTCCTTTATTTTATACATAGTTATTTCGAGGAATTTAAAAGTGAAATTTCATTTCCTGGAAAGTCAATATATGATTTGGAATACCAGACTGAACAAAATTGGCGCAAACTATTACAATAACATGGCTCTTGTATAAATCATAAATTATTGCCAAAAATTTTCTTGTTGAAGGAATTTTTAGCATCAAATTATGCATAAGAGATTTCATTGAGATTATACATGCAATATTTCCGACGAACTATCAAAGGAGACTAGTCTTAAATAAATAAGAACATTACTCAACCGAAAGCTACTAAAAAATTAACGAGCTATTAAAGGAGACTATTTTCAAATAAATAAAAATATTAGTCAATTGAATAGTACTCAAAACACAAAAAGGTACACTATAAAAAATTATTAAGTTTTTAGAGTGCGGGAATATTTTAAACCCTTCATAGTTATTACATAAACTTTAAAGTTTCAAACTATTTTTGAGCTATTTTTTAATGTACAAAGAGACAGAATTCCAAAAATACGTTTTTCGATCATTGGCAGTTTTGATATATAAATATTCATCCTAATCTCGAATTTTTTTTTTTTTACATTGCTTAATCTTTGCATGCTTCGTATATGAGAAAGTAAAAAAAAGGTGTAGAATTCAAAAGTTAAAACAAATAAATGATTTTTAATACTTATTTTTTAAACCGACAATAGCTTCCATTTCAAATCAAAATGTTTCGTTATAATGTATGCAACAAAGCAATCAGAAAACAAATGTTATTTCACCCAAAATTATTCAATTTTTAGAGTGGCAATATCCTTTAAACCGTCTCATTTCTCGAATTTCGCAGCAGACTAAGCAAAGCAATATTTGCTGGTTTTTCCACATTTCTATCGAAAAAGATGGTCCCAAAAGTAATTTATTTTATGGGTACATCGGTGAAATTCTTTACAAACAAAAAAAAGAAGAAAGAGTCTGTGAAAAACTCTTTCTATCTATGATTATCATCTTCTCGTGCCATGGAAATGTTGCACTGAGATCTCAGCATAAATATTAATGTGTTTTGATTTGACTTGGAGCACAACCAATCCAATCCATCAAAATGCAGCAGAAATTCAGATTATGAAATGCAAATTACTTCTTCAAAACAATAAAAAGAAAAGCAGTTTATTCGAAAATGTAATTGTTAAATGCTTCGCATAAAATAAACCTTATTCTATCTACAAAACGATTTGTTTTCAGTATCTTTTAATAAATATGGTCCTTTTTATTTTTATTTTGAATGATATTTAAATGTGAATCAAGTTCTAAGTATATTTCACCTATAAAAAGATATTGCAATGGTTTAAGTAATGTTGTATAACTTTCGATTTGAAAAAAGTGCTTTTTGTTTAAAAAGGAAAATGTCATTTTTGAGACCTTTATCAGTGGACAGACTAAATAGAAATTACTATCTGAAAAAAGAAAAGAAAAACGATAAAAATTGATAATAAGCATCCTAAACATTTATATGACGCATTTGAGCATATAAATAAGCATTGTAAATTGTGTAATCATAAACAAACATTGTACACTGTAAATATGGCTGTAATCAGATGCAGTGCTTAACAATTGTGACTCTAACACATTTTATGTGGAATTAAAGTTTCAGACACTTTTTTTCAAGAAAACACTATGCCACAGTAAAACCAAAATTGATTATGGAGTTCTAACCTTCTAATAAAAAAAACGATATCGATTGTATGATAATAGGAGTAATAAAAATACTTTCGCCCAAAGATGTAAGAAAGTCATGAAAAATACCTTCAGAATTGGTGAGTGTTGGCTGGAACAATCGAAGGAATTTAATATCTATTATTATTGAGAAGTTTGTAACTATTATCTAGGTCCTGTGGTTTTGAGTTCTGCTTTCCTTTGTGACAATACGGTTGACATAGTTGAATGTATGCAAAATTGAGTGTATATATGGTAGCGGAATTTTACGAATGTGCATTTATTTTAATAACCGAATATGGGAAAACAGCTGAGACAACATGACCAATACATCTACAGAAAATAGTGTAAATAACACTGTATCCAATCTTACATACATTTTCATTTGATTCAAACTCCTTGAATTCCTAAAATAAGCTTAGTAAGCTTAAAACAATATTGAGTACGGAATTAGTATTTTCTCATATTTCTACTTAATTATCAAAATAAAAAATCGGTATTTTTTAACATAGGTTAGCGAGTTATTATTCAAACTTTCTTTTTATTTGCTAAGATATGAAACTGGTACTGCTATACAAAATAATGTAAAATATAAAATAAAAAACAATCTACATAACATAACGCCATCCTGTGCCCACGGTGCATATAACACTAAGTTATTGTTATGGATGATGGCTTGCTCTTATATAGTGGCGGAAGGCGGGGCTGAAAGTCTGTCCAATCAGGAGCTTTCTAGATGTATCTCGGCTCCTAACGGACGGATCGGGAAAATTCTCGATGTTTCTGGTACTTTCCATTTTGTCGCCAAAGTCGTCAAATGATCGCCAAGTTTGTCGCTAAGCCCTGGGACCTCTGACATCACACCCATTCACTATTCAATACACATTACTTTAAATCTATCTTCCTTACGATGACAATATCATCGAGGGAAAGCAAAACTACACGTTCGTAACATTATCTAACCGGTTGGATGGGTACAGAATGGATGGAAGGAAAAAAAGGAAGAAAGAAATAAAAACAATAAAGAAAGAAGGAGACGACAAACCATCCAGGTATCTCCAGGAGAGAATCCCATTGGTGTCAAATCCTACACGGCTGTATTCAATTTTATGTGAAGTAATAATTAGATGGAGGGTACAAGACTAGTTAAGCAAATGCCGACTATGAGTTAAACTTACAGGGAAATGAGAATACTAATTAAAGAGAAAAGATTGATAAATTATATTGAGAACATCTGGGCGACATGTATCAACAAATAAACAATCACTGTAGAGTCAAAACACATTCTACAAATGATTTTTTATATTAATTCGTATCTTTTGAATCCTGTTAAAACTGTAAACTTAAAATTAATCCTAACCGACTACATTCAATTTTTGGTGAAATAATAATTAGATGAAGGAAACAAGGCTATTTAAATAAATGACTATGGTTTAAACTTACAGGGAAATGAGAATAATAACCAAAAAGAAAAGATTGATAAATTACATTGAGAGTATCTGTGTGACATGTATCAACAAATAAAAGACCAATGTAGAGTCAAAACACATTCTACAAATTATTTTATATTAATTCGAATCTTTTGATTCCTATTAAAACTGTACACTTCAAATTAATCAAAACTTTGAAAGAAGTGAGTCATGTGGGAAGAGAAAATTGACTGTAAGGTTTTTTTCAAAGTTAAAAGAAAAACTAAGGGGTAAAGGAGGATATAAGCCTTAGTCGTTGCTTCAGCCAATTGTGTTATGAATTTGTTGCAGACATACACAGTTCAAAAAATAGGAAACTCAGTAAGTTAAGAACAAAAATATTATCTTTTTACTTATCAAAACAATATATATTTCAGAGTTTCCAACTTAGAAAACAATGGATATGTCCTTAGAAGTCGCAATGCTGGTTGACATATGCATCAAAGTTGTAAGTACTGATATATGACAACTGGAAAAAGTAATAAATGCCACTAAGCCATTTGCTCGAGGGACCAAAGTAAGTTCCCCTGATTTGGAGCATGCAGTAAGCGACAAAATTGATTTCAAATTGGTTTTTCCCTCTCCTGTAAAATTTAGTATCCAGAACTTGATTGTGACTTTCCATTTTCAACATTTCAAATTTTTTTTTTATTTATTTATTTTATCTAGGGAAGTATAAAAGGGGGTTAGCCCACACCATTTGGGAATCAAATATTTGATAATTATGAAACTTTCACATTGGATTCTTTGTATAAAAAAAGTTACTTTTAATAGAAAAATACTTTATTCAATATGAGTGTTTCAGCGAGATTCAGTGCAGAGCTAAGTTTTTGTAAAATGTCATGTAATTCGCTTATTTTTGAATTTTTACATAAAATAGATTGAAATAAAGCATCTATCAAACAAAAATGCATTAGTTAATGTATAGTAAGAAAACCAAATGTTAGTTAAATATTGAAAAAAATTATATTTAGAGGGACCTTAAATGAGGCATGAAGCAGAGAATTTTAACTAACAAAAATATTTCGTCAAATTTTACAAATAAGAAACATATTACCTAGTCCGTGAACTAAGAAATAAATTGCATTTCAATCCAATCTCTCGATGCCGAGGACCAAAAAATAAATATAAAAAAATTTTATAATATTTTTTTTCACTTTATAAGCATTAAAATAACTGTAAAATCTTTTTTTCATAGATTGCTAATTCATTATTCTGGAACTTAGAATGATTTTGAGAAATTATTATTTCTAATGTAAACGAAAATATGCGAGAGATGTTCCAAAAAAATTTCCAAGCAGCAGTATTTGGAAAGTAGAAATTCTGAATGGAAACATTGTGACCCAGAGTGGCGACAAATGGTTCAGATTGCCTTGAACCAGTCGTTCGAGCAGACAGTGTCCGTATTGAGACCTCAAACAGCGACAATAATGGCAAGACGTGTACAGATAAGATATCGCACAGTAAAAATTACGATTTCTAAGGGCTAAAATTGTGGCACCTTAGCAAAATTGAGTGAGCCACCCGATGCAAACGTCTTGGAATGATGACTGAAGGTGCCGTTATTTTGCATGACAATGCACTCCCGTAGATTGACAAGACTCAGAGATTGCTGGAAACGTTTAGGTGGTAGGTCTGAAGCCATCCCTCATACAACCCCGATTTGTCATCCAGGGATTATTTCCTTTTCCCGGCATTGAAGAAACACTTATCCGAAACTAGATTCATGTCAGATGGCAAAGAAAACAAATTAGAAAAAAGATGTAAATGAGAATCTAATCCAGAAAATGGGTTTGCTAGTAGATTTGATTTTGAATGAGAGGGATACAAATAATGTACAATGCATATTGCAGTACATACTAAAGAATAATCATAATGAATTATTTCTGAATGCATTAACTGTGTTAAACCTTTTCTTAACACTGTCAGTAACTATAGAAAGCGCTGAACGATCTTTCAGAAGATTAAAATTAATAAAGAATTATCTTCATTCAAGCATGTTTTCAGAAAGCTTAAATGCATTTACTGAATAAAACGTCAAAAAAAACTGCAAAAAATTTAAATTTTTATGAAATAATTGATGTATAGCATAAACAAAATAATGCATTAATAATATGTGTCCGTGTTTGTATTTTTTTTTATTTCACAAATAAATTAAGGCCTCAAATGACTCCTTCCACCATTGCTCCTTCATACTGAAGGGACGAAGGAGCCTCTTTTAATATACGTTAATATTGCTTGTATTTCAGCTCTTGCAGTCAAACCCCTTCTTCCATACAAGCTTTTAGTGATTTTTCCTGGCATTGAAAAAACACTTATCCGAAACAAGTTTCATATCAGGCGGCGATGTTCAAAAGGATGCCAAGAATTGACTCAGTAGCCAAGGACTTGATTATTACCAAAACGGGTTAAACAAATTGGTTCAATGGTGTGATAAATGCTTCAATAGGTTTAGTGATTATGTAGAGAAGTGACCACTACATACATCTCTTAATTACCATTTGTAGCTTGCGTATATTATTAAATAAAGCCTTTTTCTTCAGCCTTGTAAACTTTTTTTGGATCATCCTCCCTATATTAAATTTCAATTAAAAAGGTTTTTCGTAAAAAAGATTTCGACAAAATTCATAATTTCAGAAAACGGCATTTAAAAATTACAAGCAATATTATGAAATTAGCTGTGAAAATATATAAATAAACTTAACTTTCTAAAGAATGAACACAAATAAAACAAAATTGAAACGACTTTATAAAGAAAATTATTCAAAAATAAATGATATTAAATTAATAAAAATTATTCTAAACTCTCACCAAAACCCGATACTTAATGTACACGTATACCTTAAACAATCCAGATATCGAGTATTTGCGAGATGTTTGTCTAGATAATCAGCCATTTAAAGGATTTAATATGAAATTCACAACTAGGAGGCCATATTATGTGGGAAACTGAATACTAATAGAGATATTAGCATATCGTTTGAGGCTCGGTATTATTAATAATATCTGTGGCAGCAGCTTTCGACGATGTGCCTAAGGATCGACTGGAATATGTTTATCACTTTATCTCAAATGATGCCTTAAGTCAATTATGAGATGCTGTTTATTATGTAATAATGATTTACATAATGATGTCTTGCAGTTAATTTCCCTAGTTGATGTGAAATCAATTATAATCTCTGGTCCACTTTAAATTGCTTGAGGTGAAACCATTGTGTTTCTGATTTGTGAGGTCCTGTGTGAGTTCATCTATTTCTAAAAATCAAAAAACATCAGAAGTGATGTCCCCAAAATTTTCCCGCATACTCTCTAATAAATGTATACCGAAAAACGCCTAACATGGTATTGCTGTGCATATGAATTATTAATTTCTGAACGTGAATTTAACATTTTTGCTAAATCTATCAGTTCATCTTTCGTGAGCTATCTGAATATTTAGCCCTGGCCTGCTTTAATAGTATTCAAAAATCGAATTAGTGTTTTAGAAATATTTATCACAAAGGATTGTGCGTGTGTTTTCATGCAATAAAAACTTTTTTAATTTCAAGAGTTTAGTTAGTTAGTTACATTGCTGTACCGTATTAAAACAACATTAAGGAGATTTTGAAACAGACCTCACAATTTTAAACCACGGTCATATGACGTGGAGGACACCTGAAAATTTAATTTCACGAGAAAAGCCTTTCAGTAATCATTCAACATTTGTATACATTATATACAAAAATTCTTAATTTTAAAAATATGTGGACATAATTTTATAAAAATCTCTTATTAGATTTTTGCTTAACAATTATTTTTGGAAACTTAAAGAAAAAGTATAATAACATAAAAATTTAGCTGAATGTTGGCGTTCGAAATACTATCGCGCAAAAATAAAATTTATACTGAACAAAATTAATTGTTTTTATAATGATATCAATTTAATAATCGTGGGAATTTTATTTCAATTTCGACAATTTTTTTTATTTTATTTTGTCTGTTTTTAAACCTATATTAATAGTTGCCCTAAAGTTCAAACCTATTTTATTGTTTCATCAACTATCTGATCATGGAATTTTCATCCATGGTTGAAAATCAAAGAAGACGGATTCTCCTTAATATTTGTGTAGTTTAAAAGATAGAATATCGAGAAACAAGAAAAAAAGTATAATATCGTGAAATTTATGATATAGTAAACCAGTCATTTGTATTTTTGTAGCGTCGTGAGTTCATGTGAATGATTCCCATTAGAAAAGTTCATGTTTGCGAAGATCGGAGCATTTGCAACAATTAAAGATATTTAACCCTTAACTAGAGACTTGCGGTCTGTGACACCACCAGCAATGGACTTTCTGTCATCTCTAATCCATTTTTAGCTTAATTGAAGGAATTGACCCTGCAGTTTTGTGTTTTGTTATCTTCAATATACGTGCACTTTTTAAACCGGTTTCAGTGGATGCCACAAAAAATTCAGTTATTTCTTTCAGCGCTGTCTCAAAGACCGCACTCCCCTGTAGGCGTTCCAATTATAAACAAGGCTTAGCAGATGGCGCTAAAACGTACGCTTTGAAATATCATCCAGTTTACTGATCCTGTTAGTAAGCAGTAAAACGGACACTTTTAAATGAAGCAGAAAGGGATTTCAGGGATACGGGTGATTGTACAGAAGAGTTTTTCGATGAAAATTCGCATTCAACTGATTCTAATATATATGTTCAAAAATAACTAATTTTTTTAGAGATAATGCATTCTGAATAATTAATAAAATATGTTAATATACCAAGAGAAATATTTACAGAATTTATATGTTGATTTTTACACTAATTCTTAAATTTTATATTTAAAATAAAACCGTGCTGTGAAAGTCACACAAGCCGATTAAAAAAGGTCAATTTTACCCATTGTCTTTTTTTATATTTATTTTTCATGTAGTTGTTGAATTTTTCATTATATTATTTTCTGTATGTCTTTGTACACAGGGAAAATTGATATGATTTAAAAGTAAAAATTGATATGTTTTTTCAAAAATACTGCTTGTTGTATCATGTAATTTGAGTACATGTAATGTATGTATAAAGTTGTACATGTAAAGTATATTCCAACGTAATTTTTTTTCAACATTAACATATTTCGAAAAATTTCTAAAACATATTTATATATCAAGAAAAATATCTGTAGAATATATTGATCGATTTTCACGCTGATATATTTATTAGAAAATATAATTTGAGTGTAAAGAAATGTCCCAAATGTCCCAGTAATGTCCCAAAATTTCTCCTCCCCAGTTAAAAGTTAATGCTTAGCAATTCCATAGTATTATGGATAGGAAGTAACACCCAAACCGTTTAAATGGATTTAAAGATAACCAAAACTTTGGTGAAAAGATAGTTGCCAAAGGCGACAAAAATAAAAAATTAAAAAATTAAAATTTTAGTAATACGAATATAATAGCATATAATATTGATTACATCGATTCTATAGTACAAATATGAATCCAATTTCTTTTATAACTTAATGAAAGAACACAAATGATATCACAATTCATCATACTTTAA
>JAPMOQ010019781.1:256866-281961 GCA_026543055.1 Argiope trifasciata | reverse complement strand
ACTATCAAATATATCCATTCAACAAACATCTGATCCAATGCTCATCTGATCCAATGAGGAACTCCATTGTTATTACTCTTTATTTTATTAGATTATATTGAGGGAGGATCTGCACGAGGAGGGAAACAATAACAGCACGTTCATCGATTCTATCTGATCGTTAGCCCCCTAAGAGACAAAGTGGGAAGACAACCTCCTGCTCTATCGGAAGTCCATAGAACATCTTATATTGGAACCTCCCCACCGTCCATAAAGAATAGAAACTCTGAGGGTGGTGACAGAAAAAAAACGTGCTTGTGTTTTTCTTTCGACTTTCTCATCTGCTACGGTGTAAGGATCTAACTTGTAACATGTGGTCAAAGTTCATTGTGTCTAGTTATTGTAATCAATTTTTGGAAAAAATATAAACAAATTCTTTCAGCAATAGGGAATATTGTTGTATCTTAGATTTAGCTCCCGATTAAGCCTTGTAATGCAATGGAAATATTGGAATTCCTTTTCTGCCGTTTCTATTGTTTTATCGATTTAAATTCAAATTTTGTTGTGATTTTAAATAGCAAATTTTTGCAAATTGAAATATTATAATGCTTAATTGCTGATCATTTTCTGAAATGTAAAAGTAAATGCATAGTTGAAATTTAAATGTAGTTTAAACCAAATAATTAAAAAGGGACAAATATGTCCTTAACAAATTTTTTTATAAATATTTAATAAGAATGGACATTTTTTTTTAAATTCTAAGGTATTATTCTTTTAGGATTATAAAACAAGTGTGATGTGAAATTCACCAACAATAATCAAATAAGACTGTTTAAACAACGGTACTCCAAAAATCAATTTAAACAATACGTGAGTTTAATAAGAATAAGCTCAATTGCACTTCATTCATAATTAAATGAAAGCAAAAGATTAAATAGTTTCATTCCAAATTATTATGTAAGAATGCTCATGATCATTTTGTCACATCACGGAACTCCAAAACATCGCGACGTTGCCGAAATACTACAAAACACGAAGATCAAAACCCTTTCAAAATGAAGGGTATTTAGACAATATCCTACTTCACCTATTTAATAATCTGGATCTTTTTATGTAATTAACTATAACTATGTAGCGTGTAATCTGGAAGCGAACACTTCAAATATCTTGAGAGATACTACCTAGTACATAATAGAGATCTAGAACTTTTCCCTTTCAGGTCATGTTTAAACGAATTATAGTAAATTTGCTTTAATTTTCAAAAAGCGAAGCGCTGAAAAATTATATTCTTTTAAAGAATCAGTTTTGACGACCAGTTGGTTCAGTAATATTAGTCGTTGCCAAAATTTTCAATTAAAAATTTTATGCAGTTGGCTCTTTGTAGAATCGTCAGCAATATACATTTAAACTTCCAATTCTGAAAAGCATGTCATACGATTAATATTTCATTACGCTACTTTAGAAATGTGAAATCGTTCTGCATTATAGTACTATGCATTTTATTAAATCCTGATGCTTTTTAATATACAGTAATAGGGAACTAAATGTGATATATAAAAAGTAATAGAAATTTTTTACAGTTTATTTGTTTAAAAAATAATTTATTTTACTTATCGATGAGATATATTTTAGTATAAGAAAGAAATAGTATAAAAATTGTGTAATCAACCAAATTAAGACAACTGTTTTGCTCAGACTGAATTATTTTTTCCCAAATTTGACAACCATTTTTTCCAATGATAATTAAAATAAAAGTACTTTCTGATTATCAGATTCGCTTCAGTACACAATGTATATATCCAAGTGTATGGCTTTTTAAACATTATTGCATTTTTCCTTCTTTTATAGTTTTGTGTTATATGTTACAAACTCACTTAGCATTAGTCTTTAATGTTCTATTACAATTACGCCAGAAGAATAACGCTAGGGACGGAACAGTTCAAAATGCGATAACACTACAAGTGAAAATTACTCCTCCAATGAGCACTTCATCTTTTATTATCTTCCTATAGGAAATGGAATTATCTAGAATCTCTGGATCTCTTTATCTTTAGATCTCTGCGAATGGAATTATCTTTAGATCTCTGCGAATGGAATTATCTTTAGATCTCTGCTCCTAATAGAGATACTGTCCTAATACTTATATTTTCCAGAACCTTTATGTTAGTCGGGGTCATTCACTTTGTATGCATTAAGAATATCCCCGAATCTTTTTCAACGACGTAATTAGCCTTAAATCCTATAAGACTAATTACGTCGTTGAAAAAGGATATTTATAGGATTTACATATTACAGATTCGTTATAATAGTTTTATTCTAAGCAGTTAATAAAACTAAATTTTGTATTGATTTCAGAATAGCATTTGACGCCTTTAACTTTCATTTACTAATTCTTGTCTTGTTCCCCATTCCTTTTATAAAAGGCACTATCATTACAACATTAATTGCTTTTCCATTTACTAATTGCAATGGGCAGCCCTAATTCATTGTATAAAAACTTCTATCATTACATCAATAACTACTACTCCATTAACTAATATTGGCTCGTTCCAATTCATTTTGTGAAAAATACTGTCATTACAACAACAATTGTTACTTTATTTACTAACTGTTTTGGCTTGTTGCAATGCATTGTATAAAAACTACTATTAATACAATAATAACTGCTACTCTCTTTACTAAATGTTTTAGCTTGTTCCGATTCATTATATGAAAAATAATATTATTGCAACAATAATCGCTACTTTATTACTAATTGTTTAGTTATTCCACTTGCCTGTATAAAAATTACTATTATTACAACAAAAACTGTTCCCTTTGCTAATTGTTTTGGCTTGTTCTAATTCATTATATGAAAACTGCTGTTATTATCGTAATAAATGATTTACAGATAATTCTTCTAATTCAAAATAATATTAACATTGCTTTAAACAGTCATATTTAGGTAAGCGCTTGTGGATTAATATGAGCAAATTTTAGACTAAACTAACCGAAAAAGAAAACTCTATATTTAAAATATTTTAATGAAATCATTATAATAATTCGAAGCTAGATAAGATTATCTAATAGGATTTAATTAATATTAATCTTCAAACCACATTCAATTATTACAGGTTGTCCCACAAGGTGAGCTTAGCCTAATGTTTACAGATTCGGATAGAACATGTCAAGGTGAGAATTTTGTTGTATAAAGTGTGGAGTCCCTGAATATAGCGTCATAGACTAACTGTGAAGTTTGTGTCAGTAAAACTTCAAGAAAGGAGAAAGGGAGAGAAGAAACCCAAATGTAAACCAATTTTTATTGAGAACTTTCAATAAAACAGATTTTTGAAATGCCGACCGTTCGAACAAATGACGGGCGAAGTCTGAAAGCAGTTTTCTGCAGAATAATTGTTTTCTGTTGAACATGTGTTCCAATTTCCTTAACCTCAATTTCAATTGCTGTTCTAAGTTCTATGTTGAAGGCTATGTGAGATACACTGGGCCTTTCAAACATCCCGAAAAAAAAGACGCAAGGGTTGAGATCGAGGAGTTAGGTGGTCACTCTATAACATTGTCTGTTTTCGTAATGGAATCCAGCCTGATCAATCTATGAGTTCAGGAAATGTTCCGCTAAGAGCTCGTAGTATCGCTGCTAGCATCTTCTTGCATAAATCAATAATTACTAATTTTTCGTTCTTATTTTTAATTGCTGTGCCGCCATTTAAGGCGGGTTAATATAACTATCTAGGGAAATCTCCATGTTGTGCAATCGTCGCATGCATCCGAATTTGGAATAAAAAAAGGTCAAATTCGTAATTAATGTTCTTCGTGTAATAAGGCTGCGGCACAATATTAGGGGACCCCTCATGTATACATCAAAATACTCGTCTTTGCCTGTTCTATCCGAATCTGTAACTATTAGATGGGCAAACTTATGGGATATCTTGTTCTTTATTGTTGTTGCTGTCGCTTATGGCACTTTACAAGCCCGCTGGTAGAAAGCTGTCAGCGATTCAAGCCGAAATTAGCGTTTCTTGTTTGTTCAGTAGTGCCAACTAGGACCAAGAGTACAACTTGACTCTTCATGCTTCACATTCGCTTGCAGAATCCCTTTTCACAGGGCAGAGCATTCATACAACCCACAGATAGAACTCAGAATAACAACCATGTCCGAACCGGACCCAGAACACGGGGAAGACACGCTAACATTATGACAGGACGCCGACACCCTGTACTTTAAATCGATATATACTAGGTATATTTCACTCAAAATATTTACTTTATAATATTTAAATCAGGCAACTTATTCTGTAACTGTAACTACCCAACTTTTGTGTTTAAAGGTTTTCTTATACCACATTTCCATCGTTTCATCATAATTTCCCTATTCATACCTTCAAATATTTAAAATAATATAAAGAAAGCCACCAAATTTGGTCTAGTCCAATTTTGATAGTTATTTTTTTCAGCAAAAATGACATTAAAATAATCCGTTATTTCTGCGCGAATTTTCTTCCATTTCAAGCAAGCGATTCAAATAACAGTTGACAGGAGATGGTTTTCACTGTTTGATGAGAACTAACTCAAACTAAATACATGTCTTTTTTAGTATCTCGAAGAAAGGTAAATTGGGATTATCTTTTAGATAGGCATGGTGAAGAGGTCGCTTGAATACTGACTTGGAATACAGAATACTTCCGAAACTTGCCCCTTTATGACACATCAATCAAGCTGTAATCGTCACAAATGTCCTCTAAAAGATATTTATAACCACTCTTAAAAATCAGTTCTTGTCCTAAGGGACTCGTATCAGATGGCTGCCAATATCTTATATATATAGTGAATTGAAAATCAAAAATTGTTTATAGAAAAGTTTCTATTATCTCTATTTAAATGAAAAAATCAATTATAAGAGAGCTGGAAAACTTTAGAAAATCTGTAAGCATTCTTTTAAGGGTTTTATTTGTTATTTTTTTAATAGTTTTATATCAAATGTTTTCCAAAATCTAAAAGCCGCCAGAAGAAAAATTCTTCTATAATGATTTTATAATATATTTGTACACACTTCAAAAAGATTTGTCCTGTTGAAGCAAAGGAAAAAGAGTCAATATTTATAAGCAAAATTAATTAAAAAGTCATTTTAATTTGGTGTATTAAGATATTTTTCACATGCTTGCATGGTTTCTGCAAATTGAGTGATATATTACTCTGCAATTATTCAAATCTAAAGCTACCAAATTTGAAGAGAATTTTTTTTTACCGATAGGGATTCAGTCAAAAACGCTTTTTTATATATTAATTAGATTTTTGTTTAATAAAAACTAACCAATTGTTATACATTTTATCAACAGTTTCGGAAATACTATTTCACAATACCCATTGCGATACCAGTTTAAAAAAAATAAAAAAAAAATATTTTCGCAGTTATATTCTTTTTATTTTCTGGAAATTGTTTTTGTTTATAAATAAATTTTAAAAACCTGGAATGGTTTCATAATTGCAGTTGAATTTTATATTTTATTTGCAATTCAAATATTCAGAAACATGTTAGTAGAACGTGAAGTTATATTGTGGCTTTCACTAGCATAACTTTTTATGAGAGATTTAGATTTCAAATGCATTCAGTTTTCAAAGCTTTTTAACATATTATTGTTTCAAATTTCATGTATATATATGCTCATGAATTCGTTAATTTGATTAAAAAATAATAATGAATTAAAGTTTTACAATCAATTATGATAAAAGAGGGTTCGTAAATCATGTGCTGGCATTCTTTCTAAAGATTGTCCGTAAATATCTAAAACAGAATTAAAAATATATATAATTATGCTATAATGCTTAATTTTCTTTCTTGTACATACACAATAAAAGTGGAAGGAAATGTTTCAGCCTATTTTGGTTCTGATTTTTTTTCTTCTTTTGATTTTAAATGAAATCAGCTCAGTTGTCAGTATATAGTTGAATGAAATGAAAAATTGAATTAATATATAATAGTTTTAAAATATCATTTTTGCAACAGAAATACCTGTAATCGCTATATATGGCTGTATATAATGCATACTGTGTGGCATGATATTTCCCGCGTAAGATATATTTTAAAACAGAGAGAAAGCTAATTTTATTTCCCCTTTTCTTTTGAACTGATTATATTTAGCTGTAAATCGATAATATTTTGCAAAGTTATTTAAAACAGAAAATTTTCCATTCCACATTGATTGTTTACAAGAAAAAGAAGAAAAAAAAGATTTAAATAAAACCTGTGGTGAGTGGAAGAATTAAATTTTTTCGCATACTCTCTAATATAAATGTTATACTCCTCATTTCACTTAAAAGTTTGGACTTTGGATAAAGTCATGAATACGTTTCAAGCCATTAAGGAAGAAAAGGCACTAAGTATTGATTTTTGGTGTGAATCCAGCATTTTTATTGAATCTATCTATGATCCTTGGCGATTTTAGACAAATATTCCTTATCATGCGAATAAAAAACTTATCAAAAAATTAAAATTGATTAAAAAACCTTTTAATTTTTGTCCAAAATTTATGTAAAATATTAATTTGATTTTCAATCGCATTTTGAAAATCAAATTTATATTTTGGATAAATTTTGGTTTCAATTGGTTGGAAAAATATATATCTCAAAACTGTAATTGTGGTAAAATTTAAACCACATACCAAATCTGATTTCGCATTATTTGGAATTATCGCGTTTTCATGCATTAGAAAAGATAAACCAACAAAAAGTCAAAACTTTGGCGGATTTCGTTAAAAATTTGATAAATCTATGCATTTTCTATTGTTACAAAATTTTTCTTCTGAGTGTATTTAGAGGCAATCTAACTAACAAGATTTTTATTTTTAACGAAGTCGAAAATTCTGAAGTAGCACAAGCAACAGTTTTTGTATAAGCCAACAAGAAATATAGTGCATTCAATCACAAGCACACACAGCGAACAATCACAAGCTCGTGCATTCAATCACTCCCCTTAATCTTGAGTGCTTGCTTTTTATAGTCTCTCTGCAGGAAGTAATGCAATCTTTAGAAAGTTCTTCAAGTTTCTGGGAAAAACTATTTTCAGTTGATAAAATGTACAGACAATCTGGATTCCACTAGAAAATTCCTTTTGTTGCCGAGGTCAGCAACTTTTGTCGCCAAAATTGACATATTACTAATTAGGTTGCCAACTTTTGTCACCAAGGCCGCCAAATTTGTTGCCAAGCTCTGGAAGCTTTGATGCCCGATACCATCCAAGAAAGATGTCTGCAAATCATTCTTTCTTACAATGCCACTACTCACGCTAGAAAGCAAAGTTACATGTTCATAACAATATGCTAAATCCCAGCTGCAATTTTTATCCTTATATCTATCTTTTTTTTTAAATAGTTATCGTATTATTTTATACTTTGACAATCAGACAGGTGAACTCTCTCTAAATGAGATTCTTTCTTGACAAAAATCTTTAAATTCAGTATGAAGACCACAAAAGAAGTTTTATCTGTCTACCTAAAAGTATTTTGAATTATTTTTTGTCATAGACGGGTAAACAGATAAAATGCTAAAATTGCATTTTTCTAACAGACGGAATTTTATTTGACTTGTCAGAAATATCTAATTCATTTTTTATGATTATAATATTTTCTCTATGTTTCATATATCAGAAAGTAAAAAACTTCAGTGAACATCCTTTTAAAATTCTTTTGAATAAAAGAATCGCCATCTTCTTTTAATGGAAACAAGATTAACTTATCTGCTGAAAAGGGTGTTGAAAAATTAAATGCATGCAAAATAGCTGCTTCATATTATTACTGGATAAAATTAATAGTTAATTATTGCTGGTAGAAATGTACAATTTGTTTACAATCTGATGTGAATCAAAGCATTCAAAATATTTAAATCAATTCATGTTTCCACTTTTTTATCTCTTCGATATTTTTTTTACAACATTATTACGTTTTTAACATCAGATGAACTCAGGAAGAAAATTTAACAGAAGATTTCATTGAAAAGAAATTTTTATTCCATTTCATTTTATAGCGAGGTGAATGAAAAATAAGATAGATTCGTGAGATAAAACACATATGTTGAGATGAAAAGATGGAGTAACTCAATGGTTATTGAGAAACAACGGAAACCCTTATTAGTTTTCAGAAGTCGATTTTTTATCAGACTAGATTTAAGAATTCTTTTACTTTTCAGCTTTAAAAATACATTATTTTTACTTCATTATCGAAAATCATTTTGTATACCTTGAATTTGCTATTGTTATGCACTCAGAAAAAGATTTATTTAGGCATTTTATTGTTTGTGTATAAAATAGTCACAAGAGAAATGGCAGCAATTTTGGAGAATTATTCAACAGAATAAACTGCTTCTATAACATAAAAATTTAATAATAAAAAATTCTAAAAAGCTGTTGCTATGTCAAATATGTGGAAGCAGTCTCCCAAAGATATTCCATTAACTCTTTAATAAAGGTGTTAATTTAAAAAAAACTGCTTTGATTAGAAAAGATATGCGTTATATACGAAATATTAGCCTTTGATCTGAATTGACATGTTTACTCAATCTATTTCATGATCCTTGGAGAGTGTTTTAGCAATTAATCCCTGGATTGAGGTTAATAATATATAATATAATACGTTTTCCCTCACTGATTAAAACCAAAGTTTGGCACGAAATTATACTTATGGAACAAAATTCTATACCATAGCCATATTACTGACTCTCCGTCCCTCTCAAAGGCAATTGGAAATAAATACTGAATGATCGGACCGTTGCTACAGCAGCGCTGGTGGGAACTGTGGTTGAGTACAAAGAGGCATCTTCGGCCATGGTACAAGACTTCCTGTAGGAAGTACATCCTTCATCGAGGGGAGGATTCAGATACTTCACCATTATTGTACCCACTGAGTAGGCGAGATCAAACCACCGTAGCGGTGGCATCTCATCCTCAATTACGAGGCGTCCACGAAGGAACAAAATTCTATATTAAGTTTAATATATTTGTCATTGCATTTATACGTTATGAAATTTGAGCTCAGCAGATGGTCAACCTTCCGTTGAATTTTTCTCCCAATTTGATATGCTCTACACTACATCTGTTAAATACGTATTCCAAATTTTTTCTATTTAATTGTATTCAATTACGTAGTTATCGCGTTAACTTACATTTCAGCAGCCGGGCAGATAGACTTCCTCTTAGTGGATTTTGTTCGAAATTTGATGAAAATATGTAAATTGGATGTTGGGACCGTGAACCAAATTTTATCCGTCTAACTCAGATTCGGCAACCTAGGATTCTTTTGATGTAAACATGGGACTTTCCAGTTCCATACGAAAAATTAGTACCTTATTATGAAAATCCCTGAAAAATAAGAATATAATTTTAAGTACCTAATCTCTCAGCAGCTTTCTATTACATATTCGTTAAATACAAATCGCTACTCTTAAATGACAGTAATGAGATAAATTCAAACTATTGTTTTGCTCTTATGGGTGAGAATCCACGACCATGTTTATCTTTCAGCTAATTGCGTTTCATTTCTGCTTCAGCTAAACAGCAACTGCTAGATTTGAAAACCAAAGTCTTGAGAACTGAACAGTTCACAGAACTAAAGAGCAAGTTGAGAGTGTAGGAGGTTATGAAATGAATGCACATTGCGTAGCACAAGAGGGCATTTTTAAAAGTAATTCCTAGAGTTCAGGCCGTATTATTCGATGCATGCAATAGTCTTCCAGAATGTTACAGTGAGGTGAAGAAGTTGGCATATGGAGAGCTGACGATCTTCTGGTAGACATATTTATGTGAGCAAGCTCTGTCTTGCTCAAATCTAATAAAAAGCAGCGATTCTGATTCATTCTTTGCAAACCTTTAAAAAATGTATTAAAATGTAAGGAAAATGTCTTAAAAAAAATGATTAAGTAAGAATCAAATAATTAGCTCAACTATTCAGATTAAATAAATATATATACAGTAAACTCTCGCTACAACGATACCCGATACAACAATAACTCCCTCTACTAC
The DNA here is from genome assembly GCA_026543055.1 of Argiope trifasciata. NCBI lineage: Eukaryota > Metazoa > Arthropoda > Arachnida > Araneae > Araneidae > Argiope > Argiope trifasciata. Next base: position 271,976 of record JAPMOQ010019781.1, on the reverse strand, counting down.
AATAATGTTTTGTGGTCCCAGTGAATTTGCATATAAACTAATGTTAATCTCCCCTCAATATTACGATATTCTCTAGAACAATAAACCTCTGTAAAACGATTTTTTCAATCTAAATTTCAGTATTATTTTCTCCCTTTATAATAATATTTTGATTTTCAAATGCTTTTTTTTTTTCGTTTTCTTTTGTTATTTTTTCCGTCTATTAAGACTCGTTGTGGATATTCAACTTATCAATGAATAAATAGCTATTGTTCAGATTTCAAAACAGATGAAGACCACCCTTTTGGGAATTGGAGTTGGTGAGGGGGGGGGGTGAAGTGTAAATGTATGCCTAGTCTCATTTCCCAGTAAACTTTGGAATTCTGATAAGGTTTAAGGACATCTGGACCTGTCTGGTCACCTTGTCAAAGAACAAGTGCCCTTTGTTAGAGGAACAGGGGGAGATGGAGGCGGGGTGTTGTTAAGTGACGTCTGAAAAGTGAGTTCAAAGGTTGTTTTATAGTCTTTAACGATTTTGAGTTCTACGCGAAACATTTGGTTTAAACTTTTCTTTCTTTCACGCGATATTGTTCCCTAAAGGCCTTATCACACGGTGAAATGTCGCCAGCAATTTTCCGTTTCTACCCTCAAAAACCGGTCAAGCAAGTTTCATAATCGACAACTTATTATGAAGATGATGATGATATTGACGAGGATGATAATACAGGTCCATCGCAGTCCTTATTGTCCTCCCAGGAAGCTCTTCAATCTGTGAATTCCCTGCGGACATTTTTTTCAAGCCTTCCGTCGACAAATGAAGAACATTTTCGTGCACTAGACTCAATGCATACAGTATTGGTGAACTTAACAGTTAAAAAAATGAATAAACAAACAAAAATACTGGATTATTTTCAATAAAAAGTGTTTTCAGGTATGTGAATATTTCTGTGCTTATTTTCTGAGTTTATCTTATTTATTTATTTTTTTAGTATTTAAACCACTATTATTAGTATTTTACAAATTAATTTCTTCTAAATATAGACTTAAAAGTAGTATGTTATGCACCTTAAACCAATAATAATAAAAAAACTATTATTAAATGCTCAAAATATGTGGGCCCTCGATATAACAATATGCCTCTCTACAACAATATATTTATTTGGTCCCTAAAATATTGTTGTAACGAGGCTTCACTGTATATTATATATATATATTTATACGGTAATGTTTATAACTATATATATATATATATATATATATATATATATATATATATAGTTATAAACATTACCGTTCTAGTGTATGTTGTCTATACATGTTATTAACTCCGAATTAAGCTGGAAAGTATTTTGTTCAATATAGATCATTTGATTTAAAACTAAATAAAGAAAATAAAAACTTTCCTACTTTGCAAATATAACACTTCTATTATTCTTCTATAATGTAGTTTTACTACAAAATCCCAAGAAGTCTCGCAGCAAGATATAATTGATCTGAATACCAAAAATCAGGAATTTCTCTTTTCTAAGTTTTGCTATCATATCCTTCAGATGTTGCTCAAATGAAACGATTTTTAAATGCAGTGATTAGAGAATATTAATTTTAAAAGGGCCGCGGTGGCCCGGTGGTAAGGTCTCGGCTTCGGAACCGGAGGGTTTCAGGTTCGAGACTGGATTCCACCGAAGATCCGTCGTGTGAGGGGGTCTGTTGCACGTTAAATCTGTCAGGCCAAATGTCCTCCCGCTGGTGTGGCGTGGTGTGGAGAGGGGGTGCCAGTTTAGGTGTCGTCCTCTTCATCTGACCGTGGTTCAAAATTACGAGGTCCGTCCCAAAAATAGCCCTCGTGTTGCTTTAAACGGGACGTTAATATAACTAAACTAAACTAATTTTAAAAGTCTGACAATAGGATATTAATGCGAGGAATTATCAAGTAAGGAATTTTTTACACAATTTTTCAGATAATTAGGAAACGTTATTTGAAAATTAAGGATCTTATTTGATTGCAACAAAAAATCATTGTTGCAAATTTTTGTTTGCAACATTTTGACATATCGTTGGAAATAAAGCAAATAATTGCATAGGAATGAAATTATTACCAATAAAAAGTAAATGTACTGAAACGAGTGTTTTAAAACGAAGTTGGAAACAATTTTTTTTCGAATTTATTGTGGAAAACCTCTTGAATTTTACTGCTTAACATTTAATAAATTAATATAATGTTAAAATAATCCTTATGATACTAACCATTCCTCATTCCAATCAATTATTGTGCTAAATTTGGTTTTAAGACGCCATGGAATATTTTAATGAATTTCATGGGTCAAATGTTCCTTAATTCATCTTTCTTTTTTGAATTACATTAGTTCTCTTTTTCCCTATATTTATATATCTTGTTCAAATTTTCAATTGTTAATAATAAAATACTGCATTCATTCACTCAAGTTCAAATACATTTTTTAAAACTTGTAGTGGATAACATTTGATGTTAATACAGTTTTTTTAAATAGTAGTTCATTAATTAAATTTAATTAATATTAAATAGAGTTTTAGCTGTTTTTAATGAAAACTGAAATCAGCAAGCAGTAGTTTAATCAGTAAAATACGAGGATTTCAGCATTTTTCACTTGAAAGTGAAGAATGCAAGCTCAGTTCTTGCGAAAATTAATCAGTTTTTGATATTCAATATTTTTTAATCATCATTTAATAAAAAGTAACCAAAGTAAAAAATTTCTTTCTTGACCTATGTAGAAATTGAATTTTTTAAAAAAGTATATTACTTGCTCATGAAAATATTAATATGGAATGATGAAAAATTATTGCTTAAAATACTAAATTAAACAAATATTCAATCATTATCTTACGACAAGATTGATTTTTAAAAATAAAAAAGCAATGAATTTTTAAATTATCCCTCGTCTTTAAACAGATTCGTTGCTAAAAAATTCCTGATATTTCTTATTCGCAAATTAAAACTTCTGCTTTCAACTTAATCATACAGATCGTCATCTTTGAAGTATCTCATCAACTTTATGTTAAACAAAGAATGTTGTTTGGAATTTGTAAATAAGCTCACTTTTTGTTTATCAATTACTTTTATTAAAAGAGATTTCATCATAAAAGCCCTCCGCAAATGAAAGCAACATCGTGGACTTAATAAAAAGCTAAATATTGCTTTTCATTAGCTTTATAATGAAGATACAAATAATAAAATGCATTTGGAATAATAATTATTAAAATGAAATTAAAAGATTTTACATATTTAGAATAAACTGAGAATAATCCTTTTTTTAAAAAATATTATTAAGCATGGAGAAATTCTTTTTTAAATAAGATATTCCCATTTAAAAAGGATTTTTAAAAATATTTTACAATGCAACATCAGTTAAACATATCAGGGGAATATTTCTAAAACAATCTGTTTCATTATTTATTATTTTTATACTTAAAAAATTAAGAAATGCTCTACGAAAAAACAATGAGTAAATGATAAAAATTGTTTTAAAATCAGAAAATTTTTATTTTATATTCATTAATATTTCACAAAAACATATTTTATTTCTATATACGAGGAATCGTTTATTATCCTTTGGGGATAATTCTTTTTAATTAAATTTATTAAAAAAAAGGTTTCACAAATTTATTTTTGTAAATGCATTAAATAGAATTTTTTTTAGTTGAATTCCTTTTTTTTAGTTTGTTTGTTTGTATTCGATTTATTGTTGCCCATAATAAATATTCTAGATCCGAATATAATTTTTTTGCAAAATCTTAATGTGAGTTGTAGTTATATGTAAAGAATAAAAATTTAATTATATCGATGAAATAACGAATAACAGAATTTTTTAAATGTTAAATTCTACATTGTTATTAACAATAATCTGCTAGATTCTATTTTTACATAATATGCATAATATCCATTAAAATGTAAGAAAAGCTATTTTGCGGCTTTGCAGGAAAAATGTATTCTATATCAAAAATTGTAAATTTGATTTTAATGTTTTAAAATGCATATATTCAGCGAATTTTATCCTGTAAACTTGATGTAGTATATAGTATATAGCATTAATTTTACCAAAGGAAATTATCTAACCTCTTATTTATTTAAGTTCCCTGATATATTGTTATAATTTTTTAATTGTATATTTCTAAATTTGTCCAATAATTTTCTAAATAAATATCTAATATCTTTAGTCATTTTAAATTTCAAACAAACGTAGTTTTTAGTTACATTTTTTAAAACTTTTGAAAGGTTTTATTCGTGAATATGTGCAATTACAGATTTTTTTTTCATCTACGTTATTTTTTATTCTCTCAAAATTATGTCTTTCAAATTTCTAAAAATATTAATATAGCAAATTTCTGACTATACGAATATTTTTTTATCTCCATAATCAAGCATAATCTGCAAATAAATTGAAAATGATGCAAATCGATGCTTAATAACATTTAGAGATTTACAATATCTGCTAATTGGTAAGAATATATTTCTTCAATTTTCCCAAATATCTATTTCATTACCTCCCTTTTTTGAAATTAGAATGTATCGATATAAAGTTTCAATATTTTAAAACATATGCCTAGTAATCAACCACAGACATACTACTATTTTTATCTATATATCTATAAATCTTTCATATATATATATAGACTTTACAAACCAAATAATGGGTAATGCAATAAGCTTAATTAATGAAGCATGGACCAAAAATAAATCAAACATCTCCCTTATATTCTGGAATCAAAAATAGAATATCATTATTGGCACTGATTCCAAAAATATTAAGAAAATATTTGGTATTCAGAAAGAGTGCTTTTATAGAATATATTACTTCAGTAACGCGATCTCTCCATTAAATTAGGAAATTACAACATTGTTTGATCTAAATAGGACATTTTATTGACTGATATTTATTCGAAGAAGTACTCTTCGTCTACTAATCAGTTTTGGTAAAAGGACTGAGAACCATTATTGCTTGCATAAGTTTTTCTTTATCTTAAATTTCCAGTGAGAGACATCGAATCTTCCGTGTTTAATTAGTGGCTTTAGGGAGCCACAAGGATTAGCAGTCCAATAACATAAAACGCCGGTTTAAATGAGATAAATAAGTTAAAATGGTCATCATGGGTTAAGAATCTTAATGTTGATGAGATGCAGAAATAAAGCAAGAGAATTTTGATAGGCTCTGGTAGCATATTTCCATTCCTTACCCTATTTCATGTATGGAGGAAAATCGAGCATCATTATTGATTCCCACCAACGTCCACTCTGTGACAAAAGTTTAATGTCGTTAAAAAAGAACTTCGAAATAGTTTTTGTTCGCATTGCTGATGGTATTTTTTTTTTCTTGTCATAAAGAATTAGTTTATAAAGTTGTTTAAAATCGACTAAGACATTTAGGGGAATTGGGACAGAGATGCATAAACACGATTTTGATTGAAATTAAGGTAATATTTTATAAATTTGTGGCACAGTAAAATACCTCCTTACTTAAATAACAGGAAACTGTTTTAAATATTATTAAAAGGAAAACTATAGTGAAAAGTATAGATGGGAAATACCTTGTATGTGTATCTAAGATATATAACAATATTGCAAAGGATTAAATCGAATTTATTCAGTTTAAGTGATCTAGTTATAAAAGGCATCAAATCAAGATTTAATCTGAACGAGAGCAAACATGACATCACACTCTCGTCACAGAGTAGGTGATGGTGGAAACCAATAATGTTGCTCGATTTTCCTTCATACATGAAATACGGTAGGGTATGAGAATATGCGCATCGGTAGATTTTATCATCCAGCCACTATTTAAAAATAGTGACCACAATGCCTGATGAAAGTTCAAAGTACCACAGATGGAGAATTTTTCATGAAGAAATATTATGTAAGTTGATTTGAAGTATTTTAAGCTTATTGGGACGAATAACTTTTTGGCAGTGAATCTTAAGAATATGAAGAAGATACATATTTCTAATGTCATCCTTGTCATTTGATGATAATGGAAAATTGTAAGGATATCAACAAAATATAGCTCACATTTCGTTAAAATAAATCGTAAATGACTAAGATAAACAGTGATTATCATGTCTGGTTTAAAAGTCTCAGCTTCGCGGGCGAGAAGCTTCAAGAATAACTGCTATGGAAGCAATCTTGGAATATTTTAAAATTGTGAAGTTAACCCTTAGAACTCTGATGTCTTCTCTCGGGAATTATTCAAGACTTGCATAATTTTGACGTTTTATTTATTTGGTTTTCCATTTTGTTTGTTGAAAATACCAGTAGAGAAGTTAGAAAATGTCGATTAATTTTTGGATAAAATTCGACTTAACACAATTATGTATACATTTATTTTTAGAGAAACAGCCACGTCCTTGTATTAGGCGAATAATTGCGCATCTGTTTCTTTTTGGATGACAAAGGGTTAATTGATATTTCGATAATGAAGCAGGGAAGTTTGAGAAAGATATATCTTGCTAGTGTCATCTTTGTCATCTGATGATGATTGAAATTTAGGAAGACATCCTGAAAATATACCTTGTATTACTTTAAAAAAAGACATAAATGTTCAGGATTAATAAACCCGTTCAATGTGAAGATATGAATGCAATTAAAAATATTTGCTAGGCTCAATATCACGCTAATATGACTTCCAAATGGGATATTCATTTTGCAAATCAGGTAAATTTTTGAGTCAATGTGATCTATCAGAAAGGTCACCTAAAATTTTAAGAAATTAATAATTTGATTTTTTTATTTCATCTTAGATTAAAATATCGAGCTTCATTTACAACTGAAATTTTAGCTCAGCAGCAAATGCGCACCATACATAATTCCTCTAATACATGTATGTGGGGGTGTCGTGATGGCCAAACAATAACGAGTTCAGATAATACTCTAAAATTTAATGGATGACAATGAAGTTAGATTAATGATGAACAAATGGTGATGACTAATTTACAGGATAAAATAGATGACTAAGTTCGTCTATTAACATACAAGTTCGTCTTTTAACAATATGTCGTAATTTCGTCTTCCGTCTTTTCGCGTACGTCTTCGGTTGTTTTTTTTTTTTGAACGTCGTAATCATGCCTCGTCCAGACATGAACTGCCCTTTGCTCACGTTTTTTTCCACCAGAGGGCTGCTTAGTGGGGGGAAAGAGGTTACAGGCGTCACTCAATGGCGGGAAGTGAGGCTACAGGTGACGTTCAATGGCGGGAAATGATATACCTGGCACCACATGTATAGTGGTCAAAACCAATGAAAGATTTCATTTTTATTCATGCTAAGTAGACACGATCTCTAGAATTTTAATACATTTATAGATCTCTTTTTAAATAACATGGAAATATAATTATGAACAACAACAAAAAGCTAGTGTTAGGTCAAAGAATACATGTCAAGTGTATATTTTTGCTTTTTTCATCATTTCTTGTTATGTTGTATTTTCCTGTATCTTGTCATTTCTCTGTATCTTTCAAATTCATTGTTGTGTACCTTATGTTGTTAATAAAGTCCACCTACATCTATACCAACAGGCGCCACATGAGCTGTAGAAACGGAGGTATGGTGTTAAATATTAAATAACAATAGCATCAAATATTTTTTTTAAATCTCCACCAATAATGTGTGCTCATTTCTACATTGTACATTTTTCAGGTGGAAAATTAGAGTATGGTCGAAAGTATGTTTTATCTTATTCTTCCTGCATACAGCCGACCACCCCTCCACCACTGAACGCAGCAGTATCGACAGGAATGATGCTTCATCTGACTTCCAAATAATCAAAAGTAGTTGCAGGATAATAAATGAAAAAATTACTATTGAAAATTAATTTAAATAAATTAATTTCTACTTAATTTAAGTTATTAATATATTAAAGCGTGAAATTAAAGCTAGATTCTATATGTAGAGGCTATACAAACAACGGTAGACATGCGTCTGCCTCGGCTGTCGAAAATGTTGCAGATCTCTGTTATCTAGAAATGGTACTTTGCAAAGGGACCAAAGTTCAGAGAGAGCGAGGGCTGTCAACAAGGATAGAGTTACTCATCAATCTTCACTATAAATATTCAGCACTGCAACTTGATGGAGTTGCCAACAGAAGATTCCAAGTCAGAATCATAAAGCAGTTAACGATCTAGACTGGTAGAATGGTGATGGCATTCAAGTTCGAATTGTCTGTTCTGAAACTTCTACAAGACTGTCAACAACATTCCAAAGCCCATTTATTACATTACTGGGTCTGGTGGTTAGGTTTCTGCTCCATAACCGGAGGGTTTCAAGTTTGGAACCCAATTCCGCCGAAAACCCGTCGTGTAAGGGGGTCTGTTGCACGTTAAATCCATCATGCTAAATGTCCTCTCACTGGTGTGGAAAGGAGATGACAGCTCAAGTGTCTGATCGAGGCTCAAAATTACGAGGCCCGACCCAAAACAGCCCTAGTGTTGCTTTGTAATGGATCATTAATGTAATTAAACTAAATAATAAAGCTCTGTCACTATATTTCGAACTCTCCTAAAAATTACAAGATCCGAAATTGATAAGCTATGACCTGCAATGTAATCTAGGTCACTGAAAAAGGATTCGACAAAGAATTTAAAAAGGCTAAATGTCAACATAAGAAGAAATGACTCGTCCATGTATAAGAACTATTTCATATATTGTCATTTGATAATATTTATATAATGTTATATATCTATATAACATCATATTATGCAACGTCAACCATCATTACTAAATTTAAAGTTTAAAAAAAATTTAATAAAAATTTCTTTATATTAGTTTTATTTTTTTAAATTAAAATAGATGGAACGATTATAAAATAGTAGCATACTGTGGTCTTTCTCATCGTCACCATTACAGTTTTTTTCGTTGCTTAAATTAGCAAAAAAGGACTATTTTTTTACGCTTTCCATTTATATTTCGTTCCACCACATTCCTGATTCATTTATATTGATAAAGTACTCTGTTTATGCCACGCGAAAAATTTGAGTTTCGGCTTTTTGTATTTATAATCCCTGTGTTTCAGAAAACTAGAGATAATTTTCAAAGGGGATATTAATTGTGGTAAAGATGATGCCATGAATTCCTTATTTTTCGCAACTGGTGAATTTATAAAAAAAAATATTTATAAATTCATTTGTACTGATAATGATTGATTTGATGATTTGTTTTGTGCTGCTAATTTCAGCGATGATGAAGAAGAAGATACTTTAGTTTAATTATATTAATATTCCATTGAAAAGCAACGCTAGAGCTATTTTGGGGAGGACGTCGTAATTTTGAACCGCAGTCAAGTGACGAGGACGATACCTGAGTTGGCAACCCTTCACCACACCACACCATGCCAAGCGGGAGGATGCTTAGCCTGACGGATTTAAAGTGCAATAAACCAGCTTACACGACAGTTCTTCGGTGGAAACGGGTCTCGAACCTAAAACCATCTAGTTTCCAAAACCAAGACCTTACCTCCAGGCTACCATGACCCAGAAGAAGAAAAATCGAAAAATGGATTTGATTCAAAAACTTCGATTCAATTTGTTTGTCACCGTATTTAGGAAAATCCCCTCCCCCCCCCAAAAAAAATAACACTTGAATTCATGGCATTGTATTCAATACTCGCTGAAAATCAGTAACTCAAACGATTATTGAAGATTTATTGATATGACTCCTATCTGTACGTATAAAATTATGTGAAGAATTTCATAATAAGTAATCAAAATATGTATTAAGTGAATATTCTTTCTTCCTATTACAATAAATATTTTTTTAAATTTTAATTTTTTTAATACTTATATAATAATAGAAAAAACTTTCAAAACTAAATTATTTCTTTTAAAGGTAATCATACTCTTAGCGTTCAATTTGCAATAATCAAAGTTATTTATTAAAATTTCTGCTACTCGTCTTTTTATTTTTATATCGCTTTAACACATTTCCTTGAAAGGCGTAGCGATAGTCCATTATTGCACTTCATATTCCTTTGTCACTGGTAAATGAATACTGTTATGCCCCAAATATATAATCAGATTCCACTGTTCAACACAATAAGAATCACCAACAGTTATTTTGGAGAATTCTATGCATTTGCATTTTTAAAAAATTATACTCTTAGCATTCAATTTCTATTAATCAAAGTTATTTATTAAAATTTCTACTACTCGTCTTTTTACTTTTAAGTCATTTCCTTGAAAAGCGCAGTGATAGCTCGTTACTGTACTTCGTATTTCTCAGTCCCTGGTACAGAAGATCTATCATGACCCAATTGAATAAATACATATATTTGTTTACTATAATAAGAGTCACTGGCAGTTGTTTTGGAAAATTCTATGCATTTTATTAACGACAACTAACCATAATAGTAAAAACTCTTGTTTGAGGCCTCAATGCATGAAAACATAATGTGTTCACCATTGAATAGTAAGTTCTATTCGAGAAATGTGCTATTTGCTTACTACAGAATATGAACGTAACCCACTTAAGGTGCTGCTCGATGTTGAGAGTGCAGTAACGCAGAGAACCCGCTAATCCCAACTCAATTACATCAACGCTTTCTGCGTCAAAAATTCTTAATGGACAACTGAAAGCACAGCCCAAGTTAATGCTAAGTGACTGAGGATTTAGCATGAGGGAACTGCACGAAAAGGAGGTAATGCGTGCTTAAAAATGGAATTTAGACACATTCTTGGAAAGAAATAACTAAAGAGGATAAATTAACAAAGAAAGGAAACACTCGAAATAGATAGGTATAAACAAGGAAAAAACTAAAGAATGTTCTTTTCTTGTGTAAAACGCTAATCTCATAGTTGCTTTAGTGAAACAAACTTCTTGAAGAGTTTCTTTCGATCAAATTAGTAATAGGAGAATCAAATTCATTGAGTTATAGGTTCTTCAGTAATTGTATAATATGCTTAAATATAAGGATAGACTTATTATCTTGTAATGTGAATTTAACATTATCCGGATTATTAAGCTCACACTAACTTGACTATTTTCACATTTTCTTTATTGTTGATTTAACATTATTTAGAGTATTAAGCTCACATTATCTTGACTATTAAGTTCACATTATCTTTATAGTTAATTTAATGTTATAGTGTCTATTAAGTTCATATTCCCGTGACTGTTAATTTGACATTATCTTTACTAATTTAACATTATCTTGACTGATAATTTGATTATTATCTTTGCTGTTATTTTAACATCATTAATAGATGGAGTATTGTTTTTTTACTATGAATTTGTTATGGTGCAATTAAACTAAATAAAAAATTGAAATCTATCAAAAAATAAATTTTATACTAATAAAGGATATTATTTTTAATCTTTGTAACTGAATAATTCCAGATATTAATTTTTATGGCAACAAATCTATAAAATGAATCATAATTTCTGTTAAGATTTTTTTAACAAAGAAGAAGAAAGAAATATGCAAAATTTTATTCCACTTAATTTAATCAATAATATGTTTTACTTACATCATTAGTTTTAAAAAACTCTTTCAAAAATTATAAGAGATTTAGTTATTAAAATTATTTGTTTTCATGCATAACTATAGATTTTTACTTTATTTTAAACATAACAAAATAATAAAATCGTACAACGTACTCCACACAATTCATTGTAATTCAGCAAAATCTGAAAAATTAGCAAAATTAATTAGACACTTGAAATTTTACTTATTGAAAAATCTTTAATCTTTTAAAAGTTTATATCTTCCAATTATGTTAATTACTGAAGATCTATAGAGAATGTAAAAAAAGTATTAAAAAGAAATACTTTGCTTACTTTTATGTGAATAATTTCTTTTCATCTAAATTTTAAGGCAATTACGCTGAACATATTTTTAGATACATAATTTAAAATATTGATTTGAAATTACGTCAACATTAAGGAATCCATAATCGAACGACATTTAAAAATGAAGAGTATAAATTTTCTAAAACGCAATTCCCATTTTATACGAATTAAATCTGCTACGAAATTAATGTATTCCACTTTAAAATATTAATTTATTTTCATTCCAAATTAATCTTTCAGATCATAATGTTTAAAATAGTTCAAAAGATTTATAAATAAAAAGCCAAAGAAATAGGCTCAACATTTTAAAGATTTTTTTTGTTATCAATTACTTTTATTAAAAGTAAATTAAACCTCAAATATGCTTCTCAAGAAAACAATTCTAATTACTGTCATAAAACTGCCGGCATTGTTTTAATCAAATCCATAATGATTGTGCACGAAAAGAAATTCTATAAATTGTTTTCAGAATAATGATGACAAACTTGATTGAAAACGTTTCGTAAATTTCATCTGAATAAAATATTTTCCTTTATTAGTATTCCTCTTGTTGTTTTCTTTTCGAAAACAGTTGTAATAATTTCAGTATGATGGTTCAAATTTTTTAAGCTGTAGCAAATTTCATGGGATGAGGAAATTTAAAATTTTAATTCACAATTTTTTATTCATGGAAAATTAAAATAAAAAAAGAAAGGCTAAAAATAATAGATAAAAGGCAATTCAAAACGAAAACAAATAAAATTATCAACAGACGAGTTTTGTAAAAATTATTTTGCCAAACGATTTTTATCATATCTGAAAAAGAAAACGGAACTTAAGTAGTAGTAGACTACAAATAAATCTATACTTATAATAAAGCTCAATGTGTGTGTGTGTGTGTGTGTTGGCGCTCTACAGGCCAGACCGTTGGACCTACAACTACCAAATTTGGTACATGTATACCTTGGAGGTCCGGAATGTGCACCTCGGAGCCCTTTTTTTCGAATTTTTAATTAGAATTTGAATTAATTAAAATTTAAGCGAAATTTCAACGATTTTCCGCTATAACTTCCGAAAATATTATTGCACAAACAGGATTTTTACATCAATTTAAAGATAAACAAATTAGCTTTCTAATGGTATCAGTGTTTTAATGTATAACTTAAACCTCTATTTTTAACGAATTTTTAAAGAAATATTTTGACCATGTTCTTTTGAGCACGTGACTGAATAAATAAAAGAAAACAATGACGGAAGTTGAAATAATAAAAAAAACAATCATTGTAAATCAAGTCTAAAGAACTGATACTTTTAACACGTGACTGGATAAAATAAAATAAATATAAAATGTGATATTTTCTTCAAAAAATAAATGCAAAGCAAATGATTCTAAGAAATCGTTTGCAATATTTATTTCATTAACTCAATACATTTTTACGGTACATTTTTATTTACGGTAAACCTGATTGAATTTAGACAGGATATGCATTGAAATCCCGACTGAATGGCATATTTATGTAATCGTTTGCAATATCTGTATCATTAATTCAATACATTTTTTCCCTTTCTCGCTTTCTTTAAAAAAACATAATTAATATTTTGGCAACATCATTGAATTTTTTTTAAATATTTTGGAAGCATAACCGATGGTTAAAACTGACTGATTATAAAATTAATGAATTTTATTAGGAAAAGGTGTACTTTTAGAACTTTCCGTCCATCATCTTAAAGAAAATATTAATTTCAGGTCAATCAATGCCCGGAATTACTTCAAGGCTAATGAATATATGATTTAATTGAACATTTTAGAACGCTTTACTCATGGCGAACCAGCTGGTCGTCAAAGGCGGCTAGTAACTAATAAAAAGCCTTTTTCCTAATTTCTATTTTTTAATAATTTCTCTTCATTTAAATTTTTTTTAGCAGAATTCAATAATTTTATTGCAACATTGCTTCTATAGATATAGAAATTTTTAATGGGAATACTGAAGTATATGTTAGAAGTTCAAATGGTACAAATATTATTTAACTCTGAATGAGTATTTTAAACTAATTCTTTACAAAATGACGAATGAAATAACTGTTTTAAAATTCAAAATTATTTGCATTTGCATAATTTTTTCCTCTAATTTATGTGAATATTGATGAGCTGTTATCATTTACTATGTTTTATAAAAAATGTATTATGTTAAATCAAAGAAGTCATACATAAAAAATTGTACAGCAACGGTCAAAAAAAATCCGGTCACAAAGTTTTGAATAATCTATATCTTAGATTTTCTGTGTCTGAAAAATAATATTTGAAATAACATCGTTGTATCTATTTATGATGATGAGTTAAATACAATAAGCTAGATGAATATAATTTATTTTAATTTTATGCCAAAAAATAAATCGGTATCAAAGGTTGAGCCAGATTTATCTATAGATAGCATATAAAGGCTAGTCCGAAATTAATATAACAATTGAATTTGACACCATTCGTGCTGTAAAGTGTTGGAAACTTTAAAAAACCCATCTGACAGCTGATTGTTTTGGATTAGCAAAAATGGAGCGTTACACGATAGAGCATCGTGCTTTCATTGTTAAAAAATTTATTTAATAAGTCTGACAGCCGTAGTTTGAAAATTTTAGAATTGGCCCTCTAGATCGTGTGATTTCATAACACTGGATTTGTTTTTGAGGGATTATTTACAGTCAAAGGCTCTAAGCCAGTAAACTCTAAAAAACGTCTAAAAGGAGGACATTCAACTCTGCAAAATGAAATTCAGCCACATTTATGCAAAATGGCCGCAGAAAATTTCGCCAAAATAATGCGTATGTGCCAGCAAAGCCATCGTGGCTATTTAATATGCGTTATATTTCATCTTAACCCTATCCTTTGAACTTTATGATTCAATAAAAATATAAAGAAAAACACTGCATTTTTTATTTAATTCAAATCTTGTGTTAATACGTTGTTCTATCATGTAACGCTCCATTATTACTAACCCTAAATTCTCAACTATCAGATAGTCCTTTTATATAGGGCTGTGAACACTTTACTACATGAATGGTGGCAAATTCGAATCTGGTGTTAATTTTGGAACTTCCTTCAGTTTTTTAAATAACTTTTAAAGAAACTGCCCAGAAATTGATATTTTTAGAAAAGTTTTTTTCATAGGCAAAGCGTTATTCACTTCTGAACCTGAAGTATATACATATTTTTTGAAGTTCAGTTTATTTCATGAGTTTTAATTATTTTAAATTAAATTTCAGATAATATGATATAATTTTAAATTAGAGCAAAACAATGAATTATAACCTGAAGTATATACACATTTTTTGAAGTTTAGTTTATTTCATGTGTTT
>JAPMOQ010019781.1:234184-256212 GCA_026543055.1 Argiope trifasciata | reverse complement strand
CATTAGAATCAGTTTTCATATGCAAATTAATCTTTTGAAATGGAATATGATGAAATGAATGCGAAAATCTCTGTCCGTTAAGAAAGACAATCCACAGATCTAAGTAAGATAAAAAAGGGACGGAATTTCGATAATTTAGGGTAAATCGTAGTTAAAACAGGAGAGATTTTAAATAAATAAAATCTGTTCTGTTTTTAAAGTAAAATTCAATTCAATATTTTATGGATTTTTTTTTTCAAAATTCTATTAATTTTGAAAAAGAAAACACATTTAATAAAAAAATATTTGCTTTAGAAAATAAAAAGGTAAGTTATATTCATTTTAAAAATTGTAATTCACTTTATGAATTTACTAGATTTTTCTCTATCAGGTTTTTCTATCATTCCATTTGTCAGTTATAACCGTATAGGTTTCAATTTGAATAAAACTGCGACACCAAAACTTTGGATGTAAAGTTAACTCGTCTCCGTATAGGGCATACACGCTTTACTCATAAATATCTCATATTTGGAGAAATTGTGTCCATGTGCAACATCTGTCAAGTTCAATTTAGTGTACTTCATATCTTAATAGAATGCCCAGTACTTAATTCTTATCGTTCTAGTTTTTTACCTCGCGTTCAGCATTACAAGACTTGCTGGGTGAAAAATACCATCCAAATATGTTTAAATTCTTCAGATCTATTGGGTTTTTTACGTGCATTTAATTTTGATACTCTGTTTTGGTTAAATATTGCTATTTAGGGTTTTGGTTTTGACATCATTTTAACAGATTTTCATAACTCGTAGTCTTAATTTTATAGATACTAAAAACACTTTTTAAATAAGTCTTCTGGAGTTCTATCTCTACACATTAGGGTAACATTTTAACAAATGAGTTTTTTAAAATCTTTTATACTTTTACCTTTTTATTGGTGCAGTATGGCAAACATGGCTCTTGCGCCATTAAACTATACAAACCAACCTTGTCTAAAACTGCGACACCAAAACCTGGAACAATGTACTGAGTTTGCTTACCAGTTTTGGGACAGAACAGCTAATTATAATGCAGGACATTGGAATATTTTGGGTCAGCTAAAATTACTCAGACACCAATGCCCTAGACCGATGTTTCCTAAAGTATGGTACTCATTCCCACAAGGGTGCAATAAGACTTTGATGAGGGTTTGCAACTGAGGCAAAAGTCAACCCTAGAAAATCACGTGAATGTCAAAAATGAAAGAACGTACACAGAAGATTAGCAACTGTTGGATTTGACTTCAGATGGATTTTTGAAAATTAAGCATAGGGAGCCTCAACATCATTCTAGTTTCAAATGCAACGTGTGTAACTGGATATAACAGAGAAAGTTCTTAAATACATCTTGCCTTTTCCCTTTTCATATTTATGTGAAGTTTCTTTTTCAGCATTTGTTGAGATTAAGTCGAAATAAAGGAACATACTATTGGTCGTGGAACCGCATCCGAGATTAAAATTAAAAAACAGGGAACCAAATGATGACGATCTGTCATCTCAGCAGAAACAATTTCACACTTCTCATTGATCCAAGTAAATGTTGCTTACAATATAATTTATTTTATTATGAATAATTTGATTTTTCTTTCTTTATTATTTTGTGTATGTCACAAAAAAAAAGGACAATAAATATTTTTTGCTTGTTATTAACCCCTTAACGGTCTCATAATTTTGAAGAAAATGGTCATAAAAGTGCCTATTTTTTTATTCAAGAAAATTACATAAAACTGAGGGTATAGTTTAAGATAAATTAGCTATCTCTAAAAACATTGCAAATAGTCTAGGGCAGCCGTCTGGTGTATATATTGAGTAATAAACATGATTCTGGGCATAAGAAATAGATTGTTTAAACATTTTTGGCGCATTACTTTTGAATATGCCAGCCCGGAAGTATCACGGGCGCGAGAAATAGAGGTAGAAATTTCACCCCGTCATTTTCACGGGAGCAAGAAAGAAGGGTTAAAATACATCCATTTTATTGACGAAGGGTACTCAGCGTTACGAAAATAATAGAAAGGGTACACTACGTCAAAAGTTTGGCCCAAAACGCACTGCCCAAAACGGTGCAGTCACTATTTAGAATTACCACATATAGATTACAGTTCTAAAATTGTGCATGAACAGCATCTACATTCTGATTGCACAACTGTATGGAAGGATGTACTGCTGATTTCATTCTTCTCTTCTCTTTCTTGAGGAAAACGTTCTTCAAAGGCTTAAAAATTATTTTGCAAAATCAGTCCGATTTCTACAATTTTCTGCTGCCACAAGTCATTCCTGCCTTACAAGAACTCAAATATTTAGGGGCTACTGCCTTCTTGAAAGATAGCATAACACCCCATATATTTGACAAATGAAGAAACTTTCAAGTTAAATCGATTATTTCGAAACATTTCCTGGTTGCTTGGCTTCCTCGTTTTCCAGACCTGAATTCCTGAGATTTATGGCTGTGATAATTCCTGAAATATCATAAGTGTATAGAGTTTGATTAAGGTATCCGATTACGTTAAAAAAACTGGTTATCTACCACATTAGCTTTTTTTTATTCTTATTTCTTGAAGTTTCAGACTTTCCAAAATAGTCTATTTTTTCTAGGTAAAGCAAGGCTTGCCATCTCATCTAAGGGTATTTTATGCAAAACGTATTTTTCAGCTATATATTAATTCAATTTTCTCAAAACTTTAATTTTCATAAAAATTCTTCACCACTAACACATCTCAAAAACTGATGAAGGTATTTTCATAAAATGTTTAGCGTGTGATTTAAATAATACGGGCAATGAAATAAATCAAAAGTTTTACTGTTGGTCACATACTTTTTTCATTTATAGGTGTTTTTAGAAAAATTAAGTTGTGAATTTATGGAAAAAATGCATATATACGTACATTTTTGCCCGTAACTTCTTTGCATTACAACATTTTACTTAGATTTTGGTTCATTTCATTCATCACTCTATTCTTCAACTTGTGTACAAAGAAAAATAGGTATTTAACATTACAATTTTGTGTAGAATGTTAACCTTTTTGATCAAATTTCCTTAAAATTTACAACAAATTTTCATGTTTCTCAAAATATATAATACTTCCAAATAATTTTTTGTATTTATAGCATTTTGTTTTATAATTAACAATACATCTAAAAACCACAGTTTTAAATAGTATTTTCAAAATATTTTCCTTCAAACGTAGCCGGATACCTTAAATAAGAGAGAATAACATGCTATTCAATGCTATTAAACATATAACACTTTTTGTATGAATGATTGACTCACATGAATGAACAAATATATAAAGTTTTGCGCTTAAAAGTGTGC
Organism: Argiope trifasciata; assembly: GCA_026543055.1. Taxonomy (NCBI): domain Eukaryota; kingdom Metazoa; phylum Arthropoda; class Arachnida; order Araneae; family Araneidae; genus Argiope; species Argiope trifasciata. The sequence continues at coordinate 252,885 of JAPMOQ010019781.1, read as the reverse complement.
ATTTGTGCTTTACACGTTGCATTTTCAACTGATGAATGTGATCTGAAATATTAATTTTTATTGCATGTTTCTTTTTTTAATATTGCCCAAATTACGTATATAGCAATTTTAATAAAATACTTCAACCAGAAAGATCTATCCACAACTCTGAGCATTATCTATTTAATTGTGATCATTCTGTACTAATTACTTTCACTTGCGATTTAAGTTATTCGACTACGTTAAAACCAATGTCATCGATTGGCGATCACATTGGCGATTTTTTAAAAAATCTTATTATTACTAGTAGTTCAGACTTTTCTCTTCCCACAACAGTTTATCTTTTCTCGGAAAAGGAAGACCTGACTTATCATCCAGGTTCACATATTTTTCAACTAAAATTGATCTTTCACTCCATTTTTTTTAAACTTTAATTTTCATAAAATTTCTCCACCGTTAAAATGATATTCCCAAAACAAATCGAGGTATTTACTTGAAAATTTCAGCATGGGTGTTAAATAATGTGGGAAAAGAAATGAACCAAAATTTTTATTGTTGGTGAACTGTTTTTACATTTATAAGTGTTTTTAGAAAAATTAAGCAGTAAATTTATGGTAAAAATGCATATGTGTGCATAGTTTTATACATAACTTCTTTGCATCCAAAAATATTTCTTAGATTTAGGTTCTTTTCATTCATCAATGCATTCTATAGCTTGTGTGCATAGAAAAATAGGATTGCTGCATTTCAGTTTTGTGTAGAGAGTAAACCGTTTTGGTTCAATTTCATTAAAATTTACTACAAATGCTCCCATTATATTTTGTAATAATTGCTTTTTGTATTTATAGTGTTTATTATTGGCAATACATCTAAAAACAATGAATAGTTTCTAAAAAATCCAATTTTTCAGTTTTTTTTTCTTCGAACGTAGGCGGATACCTAAAAGGCTAAAAATTCAGTAATTCGATCTACATTTGAAATAAGCAATTGTAAACAAAAGGGTTAAAGAGAAATACAATAAAAATGAAATATAATTGTATTTAGTTAATTGTATTTAGTTAATTGTAATTGTATAATTGTTAATTGTTTAATTGTATAATCCATGCTACTTTAGTGTTTTATAGTACTAATAACGTATAATAACGAACAATAACTTTTAAATAGTTATCAAAGTAAAACAGAATACAAGTAATCTTAAGATTAAAACTTTTAGAAGATAACTAATGTGTTATTGTTATTTTTATTTTTACGATTCACGAAACAATCACCAGAATAACATTAAGGGAAAGGTTATCATTTTATTTTTTAGTTTTCGTTGCAAAACATATATTTTAGAGGTCCGAAGAAATCCATACAAAATAAATTTCTACTTAATTCAATAACGCAGCGTAAACGAAGAAGCAAGTGTGCTGTAAAACTTCTGCTAATGATGTAACAATTTATAACATAGAAAGAAAATAAATTATGTTGTTTATCTTAAAATAGTATCCTTACTATTTCTAAATTTGCTATCGAAAAACATCGCATCGAAAAAGTATCGTTTATCTATTATTGATATTTTTCAATCAATTTCCTGTTTTTAGATCTTATAAAAAACAAAATCATTTAGACGTATATGCGTTATAAGTTAGTGTCATCGATTAAATTGTTTTTCTTACTTATGATGTTCCGATCGTGTGTATTTTTATAATTTGAGTTTCGATTAGAGATTTTTTGAAGCCTTAAAATGCGTAAGTAACAAATTCTTGAAGCCCCAAAAGCCATAGGCAACAAACTCTTGAAGCCTCAAAATGCATAGGCAATAAATTGACGATTTATCACCTTTGAGGTATCCACCTTTCGGTTTTAGGGTTATTAGAAAAAAATGCGGAAGGTTGTTATATTTGGTGATTTATCGCCAATTAAAGTTGCAACTTGATTTTCAAGTTCTGAGAATTCTTACAAGTTTTCTTAATTAATTTAAGTCATGAAACCAGTTTAAATCACGAGGCTATCAGATTAGGTTTGCGTCGATATTTAGAAAAACGATGGTTATTTTTCCCCATCACAAAATCCAAATAGAGCTCCAAACCTTTATTTGCCAGCCAGAAAAATTGGAAAGGAAAGTTTAAAAAATTATCATTATTTATATAAATAGAGAGAGAGGACGGGGATAGACACCGATAGAGAAGTTGTTCCAAATCGGTTTAAGCTGGTTAATGACGTAAATTAATCAAGACAAATAATGACTTAAAATTAATAATCTTCTCACACGATAACTTGAAATTTGCGAGAGAAGATTTCATTTTTACCTTTCTAGATCATTCTGTATCCAATGTGAAAGAATTAAATTCATTTTTGAATCCATTGCCATAAAAAAGAATATTTTAAATAAAAGGCGAATATAAAGGTGAATCCTTCTAATCTCAAGTATCCATCTCCATTTTGATTGCTCTCATACATTATGTTTTTCAGCTGCAAGGATCCATCTTGAATCAATGGAATGGAATCAAGGAGAATGTTTCTTTGGAAAAAACATGTAAAGGAAAAGAAACGATAAATAGAAGTTTCTTCAACAGAAACTGTAGTTACAAAGATTTCTATGAATTTGCTTTACAAGTTGCAAAAGCAACTTAGAAAAGTCAGAAAGCACAGTTAAGAGAAATGAATGGGAAAGTAACAGGAAACAAATAGAGTAGATTTGAACAAATCCTTCTACAAATGAGCATAAAATCCAAAAGCAGTAAAGAATGAAAAAAACAGTAAAAAAAATTAAGAAAAGAACTCTGGCATGTAATCTCAAAGACAGGACCAATTTAAATAAAGTAAGGTATTTGAAATACTTTGTATCGTACATAGCAATACTCATGGAAAACATAGGTTAAATCTTTTAGAGCCGATATTTGTGATCCATTTCACGTATTGTGATAATTTTAATTCTAATGCTTATGCAAGATGCAAAATTTTCCAGAATTTCGACAATTGTTTTGTTTTTATCTCTTCAAACTTTGATTCAGGAACATAAGTGATTTATTTAAGTACTTTTAAAAATATTTATAATTCAATTATAATATATAAATAGAATGCACTCATTAACTGTAAAAATGGTGTTTTAAATTTAAAAATACAAATAAAACGCAATAGTGATATTAAAAAATTCTAATAATACGAAATAAAAATGATATAGAGTTGGGATTTATGGTGAAAGATTCTCAGCTGTAAGATCGGAGATTCGTGTATTCAATATCGTATTCCAAAAAATAGATGCCTGTAATAATTTATCATTCATTATAATTAATAAAAAGAATATGAAAATCAATGGTTTTGAAATTTATTACAAGATGGCGCCAAAAATATATTTTTTTTATTAGTTCAATTCTAAAAATATTAAAATATTGTCTGCTCATCCAGAAAGTATTATTAGAATATTCTGTTTGGTCTTTAATTTATAAATCATATTACGAATGTAAAAGAATCATAAAACTAATTTAATTTATTTAATTAAAGGAATAAATATTAATCTAATTAATATAAATTGATGAATGAAAATTAACTAAATTAATTGATAAATGAAAAATAACTAAATGAAATAATTCAAATTGATGAATGAAAAAATAATTAAATGAATGAGTTATTTAATTAAAATTAATCAAGGATAAATAACAACAGTAATTAATTAAAATTAATCAATGAAAATTAGTTTAATTAAATTAAATTAATCAATGAAAATATCTAAATGAATTAAATTAAATTAATGAATAAAAATAATTTAATTAATTAATTCATAATTTTGCTTTGAAAATATTAACATATGGTGTTGTAATAGACATATTATATATTCACAAGTTTTCAAAATTCTAGAACATCAGCAAGCAATTTTTAAAACATTTATAGAATTTCATTTTAATAATAATTAATAAAATTCTTTTAACTAGAATTTTTTTTAAAATCTTAAAATAGAAACTTGATTAACCATCAGATATATTGGAAAATAAGGAACGACAAGTAATTTCAAATCCATACGATTATTTATAGAAATTGACATCATACTCAGTAAATAGAATCCTTGACTTAAAAATGGCTTTTCAATTACACTAAATTGAAATACCATTATAAGCCCACCATTTTCGTCTTATTTAACGATGATATTAAGAAAGTTTCAAATATCAAAGTTTTATTTTCAAAATGTTTACAAGCTGCTTGAGTGTTTCATCTCAATTACTTCCTGTATCTTATGTGTGTGTGCTTTAAATAATGAATGAAATTGCCCCAAAGTAAACATTACGAAATATTATTATTCTGTATTTGCATAAAAGGAATGATTTAAATCAATATTGTAAGATGAACCTAAAGAGCTTTAAAAAGAAATAAACTGAAGAACATCCAAAATTGCTAGCAATTATTTATATATTCGAGTACCTGTTTATCATCTTTTTAAAAGTAAGCACTAAAAATGAAGAACAGAATATCTAATTATTTGGTCTATTATCATAAAACTGAAATAAAATTCTATGCGGAAGTTAAATATAGCTCGAAACGATAGTTCATTTATCTGGTGAAAGTAAATGAAATAAGCTCGGTACAAACAATCGAAAATGAACCAATAAAATGATACTATGTGATATTAATAAAATTAATAAAGTAGAAATATGCTTGTTTTTGCGTAAAAGATAACATTTTGATCGACTATACACAAGAACCAGAAGTAGAGAAAGGTTTTCGTTTATGGAATAAATTAAATGTTTTTTTTTATATTCAATGAATTTAAGAGAAATAGTTTTAACAAAAAAAAGCAGCAATTTTACTGTCCTTTTATTTTAAAAAAACATAACTAACATTAAAAAAAATTGTTTTTAAGAAATGATTTATTATAAACAGATTCGGCAAATTGGACCATGTATTTCTTAAATGTAGGTTTTTAAAAAGTTGTATTCCTTTCATTCTAATATTCGCTTCAGTCTACGATGTATAAATTAAAGTATGATTTTATAATTTCAGTATAACTTTTATTTATTTATTTTTTTTGTTTTTGTTTCCTCATTTATTTGTTATAAAAAAATCCATCAACCTGGTAGTGTTCGTTCATTTTGAATTGCCATTCTAACATTCCGTTATTGTTGTTCCTGCCTTTACTTATTTGCATACGAAGTATTTCAATCGCAGCAATCATAAAAGAATTCAAACAAAAGTTTTGGATGAAAATTCATGATTCAGACACAAACGAAACCACATTTTTGGAATTAAGTATATTTGACACTCTGTCTATTCATCCATCCGTAAAAGCAACAGCTCAAAAACACTTTGATCTAGACGGTTGAAATTCATATGTACTTCTATTAAATTCATCATTTATACTCAAAATCCATTCGCTGAAAGGCTGGCCGGCCTTCCGAGTACAAACGAACATGATAGCTACGAAAGTGTTGCAAAAGCTAATTTTGAGGCACATAAAACATGCCGCATATAACTAATTTTGCACAAAATTTATAAAGAGGTTGTGTCATCTGCTTTCTTCTTGCACACAGCCGACCATCCCGCCACCACTGAACGTAGCAGTATCGACAGGATTTGTTGCGGTCGATTGCTGAATAAGTATTGTCCAACCTCCCATTGACCGAACAGTCAAACTAACATTCCTTTCGGGGTAGTAAATAGCTGTTTTTCTCCCCATCGGCACTCTCTCAAACAGTTGGAATGAAACTATCAATCTTTAACATCATATCCTTCAGGGTTTGGAGTTGACCTGGTACCATCAGTACTGTACTTAAATCATTATTGGCAACCTTCAGGTCCTTCCTTAACTCTGAGATCTCCAAACATTCCATGTGTCATCTGTCTGTGTGGCCTCCGCATGCATGCAAAATAATGACTTAAATTATTGTAATACTGATTATAATTTGTTATAATATATTTGGTATAATAATGGTAAATAAATTTTGCTAAAATTATCATGGTAGATAAGTTTCAGTTTCTGTTACATTTTGAAAAAGATTTTCAACATGGATATTCGGTTTCCTTTATTATAATACGAAGTTCACAGCTCTAAGAGGAAATCTGGAAATAAATATCTATGCACATATAACGTTCACACCTTGTACAAAATCAATAATAATTATGAGGAGGGAAAGAGATAACGTCTTTATTATGATATAAGCGACGAACTATCAATATGGTTTTGCTACATCTTATAAGGTCTATTGGAGATCAAAATTATTTTCTGAGCAGTCTGTTTCTAATTTCTGTGTGTTTCAAAGGAGTTACATGAGAAGGGTCGTTTATGAAACATATAATTTGAGGTTAGCCTTGAATGTAAATCTTGTAAGTACTGCTCACCATTACCAGGTAAGACCATGTAAAGTTGCCATTCGCAACCTTAGAATGTTTTGTGTAGTTTATATTAACGTCCCTTTTAAAGTAACTCTAGGGCAATTTTGGGATGAACCTCGTAATTTTGAACTGCATGTAATGCATGTAAATGCAATGACTTAAGTAATAAAACTCTGAATGTGATTATGTAAGTACAACTGTAACTTTTATTCAAATTTTGGATTTGATCAGTAGGTAAAAAAGTTTAAATAATACATATCCACATAAAAAATTTATTAACAATAATGAAATGGGATGCAAGCCAATGATCTATATTTAGTAACTACTGTTGACCAATGCCATGAAAAGCAAAAAATCTACAGTTTCCAGTAGGGATGGAGATATTATATTGGTTTGTGAGTTTAAACACTCTTGTTAGTTTCTAAATCGACAGTAAAACAGCTACGATTTTTGAAATTGGCCAAATGGGATACAGACCAACGATGCAGAAATGGAAAATTAAACAGAGGAAAGAATAACGTTGTTCGTTCTTTGCAAGAAGTTTAGTGGGTGTTGAATGTTTCTTATAATAGATATCTGTTCGATAAAGTATACTACTTCCGATAAAATACATAAAAGTTATGAGAGTGTCTGGTGTATTTTATGACTTAATGGAGAGATCGCGTTACAAAAGTACTCTATAGAACTGAATGGGAAACTACTTTTGGAACAAATATTTATAAAGATTTTCTATTTTTTTATTTTAACTCATATAGATAACTTCGTATAGATCTTTCCCAGGTTGGTCTCGCTTTATTTGCTAAGTTATATGCTCATTATTCCGGTTTCGGGCCACTTTATGATCATAAATTGAAGAAAACAGAAATATTAAATCTCTGACAAAACATGCATTAGATATAGATGGTGATGTTTTTGGAAGGAAAAATGACATACTTTCAAAAATAAACGAAACATTTTTGAAAAAGTGAATAGGTTGTGATTAAATCAATTTGAGTACATAAATTTCTGGCATAATTTTTTAATCATATGGAGTTTAAATTATAATAGCATACAGAAATATTTGTTTATCTTGAGTATTTTTATTAAAAGAGAAATTAACCGCTTATTTAATTAATATTAATGTATAGTCCATATATGAGAGGTATATGTTGACAGTACAGAATATTCTTGCTCAAAAATTACACCATGACAAGAGTTTGCTTCAGAGGTTTAAATACTGATAAATTGAGCAAAAATGTAGAAATTAGAAAGAAAATTATTTCCTGAAATGTCTATCACAAAAATTAATGATTAAAATTATACAGAAAGATATATATAAATTAGCAATAAAAGCAAGTTAAAAGGAAAACAATGGAATCAAAATTAATATATAATTTTTAAGTGAAATAATTTTTAAGTTCGATTCCATTGTAAATTACTTATATGTGCGTGTGTGTGAAATTTAAAATTTTGAAATCAGTTAATAGGTTCGAAAACATTGAAGAAGACTGTTCACTTTTAAGTTCGCTTTATACCATCTTTCTCCCGGGAGGCGAGACAAAACATATTGCCGCATAAAGAAACTTTTCCACGAGCTCAGTGGCCGAATGGTTAAAGCACATGATCTAATCTCAGAGTTTCCGGGTTCGATGCTTGCCCTGACTATTGTTGTTGTCGTGTCTATAAAGGTGCAAAGTGCAAATAAAATCTATATCCCACAAAAAGTTTTGGTGACGAGATCTGCCACTTCTGGAGCCCGATGGCCATGGAGGATCTCAATTGGTGGGGCTTCAAGGAAGAAGAGGGAGCGGATAATGGCTTGACAGTTAAAAACATGATCTGGAGTTATTTGGGAGTGAGGACAGTGCTTACAGTTGAAATGGGATTTAATACCAGTTGGTGATATCTTCATGTCCTTGAAATGTCCAGTATACAGCCGAGCTATTGTAGAGGAAAGGTTTCTTGGGCAGTCTAGGTCAGGGATTGTTGTCTTGCCAAAATTTTCATTGTAGATCATACGCCTGACCCTTACTATTATATCCAAAGTATGGATTTTTGGTTTGTTTCCTTATGTTCTCGAACATTCTAGTCCTTTCTTTGTTATGCAAACTGGATGTTTCTCGAATATTCTGTTCGTGTGTAAAAGCTGATACCCACTACTCCTGGGCAACTTCTAGACCTTGTAAAGTTCAAATTCGCTCCTTTCCTTCAATAAACTTGTTTATTAGTTTAAAGCTGACGGTGTGTTTATTTGAATCTTCGTGACAATATTTATAAAAAGACGCGGACAAGACAAGTTCGTTAAGCAGCGCGGCACAAGCAGAAGAAGATCGAAAAAGAGAGAAAATAACTATTCATCATCTTATATACCATATTTTGATAGGGAAAATATCGTTTACGTTATACTATTACATTATTAAGATTCTCATAGGGATTTCTGCATGTGTCAATCTCAAAGCAGGGGAATACAGGGATCTTTTTGAAAAAAAATATTTGTTTAGGTCAGCAACTTTTATCAATCACGTGTAGCATGGGATTCGCTGTCTAAGCATTTTTAGAAAGCATTTCTTGAATTAATAAAGTAGGCAACGTGGAATCGGATAAGGAAATAAAAGATTAATTTTAGAATGAAGTTACTATGGGCTAAATTAAGATAAAACTAGGGAAACTTATTTTATATATATATATATATATATATATATATATATATATATATATATATATATATATATATATATATATATATATATATAAGGTTCTATTAACCACTTTGGTATTTTCAGCAGTTAGAATTTTGTGTACGATAAAAAAGGATATATTTCCACTTCAAATATCAATGATAATGGACTTTTTCTCGATAATGATATCTATTTATTTTTGCAATGTTTACAACATATTTTAAAGCAGAACTTTATATATTTTTGAATAATATGCGAATAGTTCCCAGAAAAGGGACTAAGAAGTTTAAAACTTGGTAATTCATCTAAATTTCAATGCAGAAATTCTTGGAAATTCTTCAATCAATTCTTTGCATATAATAAACACGAGCTCCGTCCTCTGAGTTCAGCAAATACTAATTCCAATTTAGAAAGTAAGTTTGAATCTATATTAAAAATTCAGCACTTAAAAGCAATATCAGCAATTTTCATTGAAAAATATTTGGACAGCATTTTAATGATCTTGAAATCATTCTCCTAATAACGACAAAAAAAAAAAAACGTAAAACAAGCTTCAAAATTCAAAAGTTTCTTAAAAGTAATCGATACAATTTGATGCCAACGGGCTTTCTCTTAAAATATGGTTGTTTTTTGATGATTTAGCATCTTGAAAGCCGCCGAAACCCATTTATTTCTGATTTTTGGAGCTCTCATTAATATGTCCTGTATATCTATACCTCCGGAAGCAACAAAATAATTATCCAACAATCCGAAGGAAAAATTTTTAATGATTTAGTTTCTTTACAGTCTTTATAATGGTATATCTTTTTAATAAGATTTCGTTTGAGAATGGATTTGCAAAACAGAATCGTTTTCATATATTTATAAACCATAACCAACGGATGAGTAACTCATTGCTTCAACCATTATTAAGAATGCAGTTCTATATGAGAATCCAATGATTTTTGAGAAATAATTGTATATTTATCCTTTTTATAATATAAGCAATAATTATAAGCAAATGTTATATAGATTTGTGAAAGACAAACGAAAAGTCTTTCATTCTGAAAAATTATTGGAAATTCTCCATCAGTGTTAAATTTCTCAAAAACTTGAAAGAAATAGAATAGATTTTTATCGCAGTTGATAAACAATTAAATCTGAAAGCGCCTTCAACGAATTTTTTCGAAACCGAATGGAATTGTCGTATTATTTTCTATCGATATTTTCAAATAATTTTTAATTATAATTTTAAAAATAGAAAATTAAGTACTTGATTTCCTATTTTTTAATTTTGCATTTTTATTACATTTTAAAAATATATTTCATTTTTTTAAACATTTCTTAAACGGACATCTTATGTCCATAGACAACAAGCCTTAATTATTACAAATAAGAATCAATAATTCACTCTCAGAACCGTATATATGACGCTCACTTAAAATTTGGCTCTCTTCTTATTTAAATTCAAAACGGTGATAACTATAATCATGAAATCGGTGAGTAGAACCTAATAAAGCTATTTCTCCCCATCTTAAGGCATACGGATACGGATTTAATAATGCACACAGATTTAATTTGACTCACCAAATCGTCTCTACAGCATTGACGGGAACTGTGGTTGACTCCTAAGAGCCGTCACATATCATGGTACAATCTTTCCCATGGGAAGTATCCCCAATCACAACACTAAAATCTTCTCATCCTAATATATGAAGTGCTTCCCAGTGAGTGATCAACCCATAGGAAAGAGGATATGCGTTTTGTAATTAAAAAAAAAGATAAATAAATTAAAGATAAAAGAAAAATAAAATATTTTTACTTCAAAAATGATAAAAAAAGCAGAATAAAAACTAAAAAGAGTTAGAGCATCATCGGTTTAATAAGAAAAGTGCCCCTAGATACATTAGTATCAAGGCCAAAGGTCATTAAGCCAATATTTGCCGAGGTGCGATTTCCAAGGCATTAACAGAGGAGAGTATGTTCCTCAAACATTTGAAAAAGCATAGAAAAAAGAAAGAATTCTGCTTGCATCAGGCAAACACTTACATGGGTCCAACATGATGGTAATGCTAAGAGAAAGATTACTAAAAGAGCAACTCAACCATAATTCCTTAAAGCTCCATCCAATCATCATTACAAACGGAATATGGATGAATGAGGCATTAGTTTCCCGCATACATATAAAATAGCTAGAACATCCTACAATAAACACAAGGTACTGTACCACACATTTCGACGATAATGTAAGCTATTCTGAATGAGGTACAAGATCACGAAAATATTGCAATAATGTTGCAAAAGCTCTTGTAATATTAGAAATAACTACACAATATATTAGCGTGAGGGTCTCCTACCATTTTATCAGCCAAAAATGAAGGAAAAATAATTCAAATAAGATAATTAGCCTTACCTTATTTTACAGGACCACCACTATATTTGAGTAATCATTTCACTTTCACATAAATAATCCATAATCTTGGGGACGAAACATTTCTTTTCACATCACGCAGACAAAATCAAAAGCTTATCATCAAAAGTTTCTTAAAATTTAGTTTCGATCTAACTCGAAGACCATCTATTGAGGATTTCACTAGCAGATATCGGTATCAACTAAAGTAAGATGACGCTGCTGTCGGATTCCAAAGCTCCAAGATGGGAGGAGTTTGTGACACCTACGTAGTAATATTTAGGAAACAGCCAAATAGACAAGTTCTTAGACCATCGAATAAGTATGTTTTGGTCACATTTGTTTGCACCATTAATTGGCAATCCCAAACTTGCATAACAGATTTCATACATTTTAGTCATCACGTTTTTGAGTTTCTTGCATTTGCATGATTATGAAAGCATAGGCCAACAAATGCCAAACTCTTAAAGGATTTAATTCCAACTTTGATATTGAGCCAAATTTTATTTATTTAAATCTTCATATTTTCTAATTATTATGTTCACATGGACAAGTAGATTGTATGTCGCAGATTGGATTTCGTTCGAAATTTGATCAAATAGACATATATCATTACAAAAATCCGAGACTCAGACAAGTCTAAAACGTAGAAATTTGTCAAGACATCTAGTTTTTAATAATTAAAATATTTTTTCTTTGTATTGATTCGTAAATGAGAAAATAATAATGCTAGTATTGCTAACGAAGTTCAGCATTAATTATTTTGGTCGGTTACTAACTGGCGTAAAATTGTCCGATGTCACGTTTCAATAAGTAATTGTAACTCAGTAATGCTTTGTGACATCAGCATAAAATTAGGTAAAACGGCCACGTTTGGCATAAAGTGAAAGAGGCCAGAATGCCTGATTCTTATATCAAAACACTCAGAAAGAGAAATGAAGAAGGGTGACAGCCAAATAAGTCAAATGGACGACTTTATTTTGTGAAGGGAACCATAAAATGTGACAAATCTGCTGGGGTGCTTAAAGATCAATTGCTTCATAGTGCATATAAGATGTCCCCAAGTCAGAAATAAGTATTTCACCAAGACCTAGCACCCTGCCATACAACGAAAAAGGCAAGACAAACTTTACAATTAATTTTAAGTTGCATTTCAATTCAGTTCTAACCTCTAATTCGAAACATTCGTTGCTTTAGGTTAAGATTGCGTTTGAAAAACATGGTGTTAATGTTTTAGCATAGCCAGGAAACTAGCCAGTTTAAGCCATATTGAGAATTCTTTGAGTATAATGGGAAAAAATAACTGAGAATCGGGTCAGAACAAAACGAGAACTTCAGGAAACAATAATTAAAGTTTGGCACCATGAAATACTCAAAGAAGTGTTGTAAAATCTTATTGATTCTATGCCTAATAGAAATGGATGCTGTAATCGAAATCAGAAGAGACCCAACCAAATATTCAACATTTTATTCCGAGGAACCAAAATGGATTCCGATACTGATAATCTGTGGCTTTTGTCTGGATTTTACTCTTTTTCAAATTAAATATATTTTTTGTTCAATAACTTAATTATACCTTGCCTTTAGACTAATTTATCGTATTACAGGAAAAAAATATTGCTTTTGGGGGCCTATTCTTGAAACAACGTGAAATTTCTAGAACTTACAATACTTTTGATCAGTAGTGTAGTGATTCTCAACCTGTGGGGCGCGCCCCCCAAGGGGGGCGCGAACACACTAATGGGGGGGCGTGAGGATATCCAAGAGAAAATGTTATTAAAAAAATTGATTAAGTGACTGAAAGGAAAGAACACACACACACACACATACAAAACAAAATACATTTCGACATATTTAATAATTAGCTTATTAAATTAAAACAACTTACTAAATTAAAAACAAATTTAATAATTATTAGTGACTTCTTTGGGCCTGTCTGGCAGAGCAAAGTTTTTCGAAGGAGGATTTAATATTAAAAATAGACACTCTCAGTTCTTTTTCTATATTTAGCTGAGATCTATATTTTGTCTTCAAAGATGCAACCGCAGAAAATCCAGTTTCACAAAGGTAAGACGTTGAAAATGGTAGTAGAATGCGAAGTGCCCTTGTTTTTAGAGCAGAAAACTCATCATCCACTCCTGCCTAAAATTCAAAGAGTGATTTATTACTAAATTGTCTTTTGCTTTCGTCGCTTGCCGTGAAGTCTATGATGGTTTCTTCCTCTTCAATTGAGAGTCTTTTGGGAGTATTTTGAAATGAATCCCTCACCCACTTGTAACTTGATATCAGTTTGCAGTCAGCAAGAAAGTACTTTTTAAAATTCTTTGCTAGCATTACTAAATGATTTTCAATGGTTACAAAAATAACTTTTACATGTTTTTCTTCAGCCTTGTAAGTTTTAATTCAATCATTCAAATTTGCCAACATTGTTAAGTTTTATTGCTTTAAATTTCTGCTCCACAATTCCAATTTCTTACAAAAAGCCTTATCTTTATCACTCGTATCCAATATATGTGTATTTGCTCCTTGCAGTTGAAGATTTAAGTTATTTAATTTCTCGAATATGTCGACCATGTAGCTCAATTTCATCACAAATAAACTATCACGAAAAATCTCAGCTCCCGGTCTGTTTTCCTCTTCTAGGAAAACGGCGATTTCTTCTCTTAATTCATAAACTTGTTGCAAAAATTTCCCTCGTGATAACCATCTTGCCACGCAATAAAATAGTAACGTTGAATGTACTGCACCTATGTCTTTGCAAAGTACGGAATAAGATTCTTGTTTTTAGGGGTCTCATTTTTATATAATTTACTACTATTACAACCTTAGTTAACACAATATTCAAACCAGGACTCCTTTCTTTGGAAGCCAAAGCTTCTCTGTGGAGCATGTAATGTGTCCAGACGCACAGTGGCGATTTTTGTTTCACAAGTGCTTGAATACTTTGGAATCTTCGGGACATAAAACGAGCACCATAGGTGCATATTCCAACTCAATTTTTCCATTCTATGTTTGCCTCGTTCATAAAATGATTTAAGATAGCAAATAATGCGAGTGCCAGTTGCTTTGAGTTCTATTGGTTTGCGAAAAAGCAATTCTACTACTGACAAATCATTACAAAATCTAACATTGGCAATGAAATGAGCATCTTTACTACTATCTGTTGCCTCATCGAGTTGTATTGAAAACAATTTGTCACGTAACTTCGACAAAAGCTGACACTCTACATCTTCAGCTATATCAGCAATTCGACGGGCAACAGTATCATTTGAAAGAGGTATAGACTGCAATTGTTTTGTAAAATTATCTCCAAACATAATATCTACAATCTCAATTGCGGCTTGCAAAATAAGCTCGTCATCAATGGTGTGAGGCTTTTTACATCTGGATATTTTATATGAACCTTTGTAAGAGGCAATTAAAGCCTTTTCATTCAGAGACAAAGTTTTGTAACCAATGATTTTTGCTTTTCATTTGATTTTAATTTTAATTCGAAGAATTCTCGGGGTTTGTTTACCTACTCAGACTGAAGCGTTTCCAAATGTCGTTTAAGTTTATTAGGTTTCATGCTGTCTGCCGCCAACATTTTTGAGCAAATGATACACAGGGCCATTCTTCTTCATTTACTTCAGTACTAGTGAATCCAAAATTTAAGTATTCTTGAGAATATTTTCTTGATTTTATTTTCGGAACCACGCTCGTCTGTGTACTTGTTGATGCTTGTCTATCGTCTAATGCTCGCTTACGCCCGCTTAAAAATTTATCCATGATTCTGCATAAGTCTGCTGTCGTGAATATTTAATACGGTGAATTGCAATTACACAAAAATATACATAACATACACATTCAGAATATATTCAATAGCGGTAGAAGGATCGATTCGAATGATGTTGTTTGGAATTGAAATTGGCGTCATAGAACTTTCTCCTTCTCTCTATGAGAAAACATTTGTTCAAATCTGCGCACGCTCCTAACTTAACTTTTACGCTGACCAGACAAATTCCAGACAAATCAAAACTTCTCGTGAAACCGTGAGAATGCCCGACATGGCGGGACGCTCGAGCAATAAAAAGTCATAGGATTCTTGTTTTTTCAATGCTGAGGATCGGTGTTGCAAAATGTCAATAAATTTCCGTATTCTTGGTAATTTGTAAAGTTTAAAATTAAGGTTGTAGTGTAGGTTTAGGGCCAAAATACTCAAAATAATTATTATATACATTTTATTAAATGTGGTGGGGAAGGGGGGCGCGATGAAAATTATGATTGAAAATTGGGCCGTGAATACTAAAAGGTTGAGAAAAACTGCAGTAGTGTATATGCGATTATAAGATTTTGATGAATATTGCCAATTATACAATTATGCCAATTATGCAACTCTCTTCTTCTGAATACAATTTTTTTTTAATTTTAATTTTCAATTTTTCAAGTAGGCAAAAAAACTTTTGGAGATCGACCAATTTTTAAGTGAAAAAACATTGTTTTTTTTTCTAAATATCGAGGCATACGTAATCTGATAGTCTCGTGATTGTTTCAAATCGGCTTAAACTGATTAATGATTTTACTTAATTAAGACAATTCGTAAGAATTCAGTGAATGAATAATTTGGAAATCAAGTACTAGCTTTTAGTTGGCGATAAATCACCAAATCTGATAACCTTTTGCATTATTTTCTAATGACCCTAAAAGCAAAAAATAAGTGCCTCAAAAGCGATAAATCTCCAATTTGTTGTCTACGCATTTTGAGATTTCAAAAACCTAAAATTAAAACAATTTCATGTTTTCACATGATTAAAAAAACCGTCATATGAGAAAAGAATAAATTACCTTACTTTATTGATTGCATAGGCTATTCAGATAATACCTAACAGCTCAGTCACTGGATATATCAACTCCCTTCCATTCAATAAACTAATTACTATCATAGGAATGCTACGGCCATTGTTATATCAATGTGGAATTCCATATTGTATTATCTATCCTTAATGAATAACTCATTCGGGAATTTTAACACACCAATCCAAGCATAACCACATAATCATAAATACTCGACTACATTGATTTCAGCATTGTCATTCAAGTCTCAGAAAAGTTAAGAACCATGCCCCCTGATTTATCCGTGTTGAGACTTGCGCATTCTGTTCTATCCATTAGCGAAGTGGAACAGCCTCCGGGCTCTTGCCAATGTCGCCGAAACCTCAGAGATAATTAGGCACCGTGAAATCGTCTGTTTTCGAATGCGCACTCATCTGAGTCGGAATGAGTAAAATAGTGAGGATGTTTCGGTCATGGAACTAGTCATTTAATTGTATTTGGAAAATTTCCCCGTGGTTGTTACTGAGGGAACTACAGCACACCCACGCGTAATATTCGAAATTAGACGTCAGGTGAGGTATAGGAACTCGAAAATAGAAACTGGTGAAGTGAAAGTTTGGTGAACTTTGAGTGTAGGATTCACTAATTGAGATCTATTAATAATTGATACGTGAGAGAAGAATGTTATTAAGGTATCCGACTTAATAACATTCTTCTATGAATGTTATTAAGTCGGATAAGAGTACGTTAAAAACACTATTTACAGACCACATTGGAAAATTATTATTTCTTGTAGTTCAGGCTTTCTTCTTTCCAAAACAGTTTATCTTTTCTAGGAAAAGGAAGACCTACCTATTATCCAGCGAAATTTTAAACAAATAATATTTTTCAAAATTAAAATTTGTCTTTAACTTTGATTTTTTCCAAATTTTAATTTTTATAAAAATTTCCCACATTTAGCACATATGAAAAACTAATAGAATTATTTACATAAAAACTTTAGCGTGTGTTATAATTTATATGGGCAGTGAAAGGAATCAAAAGTATTATTATTGGGGAAATACTTTTCCATTTATAGGCGTTTTTAGTAAAATTAAGTTGGGAATTTATGGAAAAAATGCATCGATACGTATATTTTTACCCATAACTTCTTCGCATCTCAAAACATTTCTTAGATTTCGGTTCATTTCATTCATCATTATTTTCTATAACTTGTGCACAAAGAAAAATAGGATTGTTACGTTACAACTTTGGTCTGAGTGTTAACAGTTTTGCTTAAATTGCACTAGAATTTACTACAAATTTTCTTATTTCTCAAAATATAATATATTTTCAAATATTTTCTTGTATTTATAGTGTATATAACTGACGATACATCTAAAAACAAAAAATAATTTTTAAACTATCCTGTTTTTCCAAAAATTTTCTCCGAACGTATTTGGTTACCTTAAGGTATCTGACTACGTTGGAAACACTGATTATCTACCACATTGGCGAATATTTATTTATTTTTTATTTCTTCTAGTTTAAACTTTCCTCTTTGCAACATAGTTAATCTTTTTTAGGAAAACAAAAGCCTTATTCTATCATCCAGGACCGCATATTTTTCATCTAAAATTTGTCTTTAACTACAATTTTCTTAAAACTTTAATTTTCATAAAAAATCTGCACCGTTAATATGATATTTCAAAAACTAATGGAGATACTTGCATAAAATAAATTCAGCGTGTACTTTTAATAATATGGGCAATGAAATGTGCAAAAAGCTTTATTATTGGAGAAATACTTTTTCATTTATAGGTGTTTTCATAAAAATTGTTTTGAATTTATGTTTAAAAATGCATATATGCGTATATTTTTACCCATAACTTCTTTGGATATCAAAATGTTTCTTAGATGTTGGTTCATTTCATACATCATTATATTCTATAGCTTGAGTACCAAGGAAAACATGATTGCTGCATTACAATTTTGTGTTGAGTTTTAAATATTTTGGTTCAATTTCATTAAAATTTATTTAAAATTTTCCTATTTCTCAAAATATATTTCCAAATAATTTTGTTGTATTTATAGTATTTTGTGTTATAATTGGCAATACATCAAAAAACAGTTTTAAATAATTTTTTAAAACTCCATTTTTCCAAAATTTTCCCTTTGAACGTAGATACCATAAGAGATATTTCTTAAATAGGCAAAAGATTGAATGTTCCAAAGTTTTCGTTTTAAATATTACTTTCAAAAAGGACCTGACTTAATAATGTTTTTCAAATTTAAATTAATTATACCATTTCGTTTAAATCAGACATAGCAGACGAAGATTAAATTGGTTTTCAAAAGTCATTTAGCATAAATTCCAAATTGTTTTTCAACCATTTACTACTTCTATCCAAATTAATATTAATTTTAACGTATTACAAAAAATAATAATCACATTTTATTTGGTTAACTAGTTAACTGTTTAAATTTCTTCGGAAAAAGCGTATCTAAATTGTCACAAACATATAAATTATATAAATATAATAAATAATTAATTACAAATATAATAATTAAACATTTAT
>JAPMOQ010019781.1:207158-234174 GCA_026543055.1 Argiope trifasciata | reverse complement strand
TAAATATAATAAATAATTAATTACAAATATAATAATTAAACATTTATAACATAAATATAATAGCCATTGAATAAATTCTTAACGCAAAAATGTTGTACTTTCTTTATACAGAGTATATTCGTCAGAGATCGTTAACTGGTTAATTTTAATTCCTCAAAGTTTAATTAACCAGTTAACTTTTTAAATCTTTTCGGAAAGTGAGTATCCAAATTATCACAAACATATAAATATATAAATATAACAAATAATACAAACATATAAATATAATGAATAAATAATTTCAAACATTTATAATATAAATATAGTAGCCATTGAATACATAAGTCATCACGCAAAAATGTTATACTTTCTTTACGAAGATCGTTTTATGATTACGTCAGAGATAGTTGACTGGTAAATTTTAATTCTTCAAATCTAACATCTCACCCAAATAATCTCTCTCAATTCAACACAAAATTATTTTATTTCCGTTTGTCATAAATATGCCTAATATTTCATTATGTTCTTCTTCAAACAATTCCAGGTGGGGTAGCAAATTTAATCAGAGTTCTACTTTCAAATAATCAGAACTCGGCATGTTATAGATTAGAATCCCTTATCTGCGTCAAAGAAAACAACAAGACTCTCGTCCAATGAGCGTGTTTCAAACGACTAATCAGCGTTTTAGATAGAGCAAGAAAAAGTAAATGGCTATCTATTCCTTTACCGATGAAAGCTGAAAGATTACGTTAAATTATGCAGATCGATTCAGACTGCTCAAGTCTAAATGTATCATTCGTTCGTTTTCTTTATTTTCTTCCCCATTCCTAGATTTGAAAGGGGAATTTAGACGTTCTATTTGCTTTTCTCTGAGGCTTTAAAAATTGGAAGCACTTAGTTAGAAGCCAGATTAAACATTTTTTTAAAAACTATTCAATATTTACACTAACGTCTGTGTTTGAAGTACGAATTGTTTCGATTTTAAAAATCCGAAGCTATGACAGAGAGCTTGTTTAATGGATAAGTGCTAACTAACATTTAAATTGAAAATAATTACTATTGAACTGATGTTTAAAATGATTTTAATTGTCTAAAGAGTTATATATCCTTATAGTAAATTAACCAGGATAATTTTTAGATGTTTCGCTATAGTATATAAACTGATGATTGTAACAAGTCATTACTGTAGTAAATTACTTAGAATTCCAGTTTTATCACATAATGCGAAAAAGGTATAAATTAACTTGTAACAACTTTATTTAAAATAAAATTCACACTAAACTCTTGTTAAAAAGTATGCTACAAAGATAAATATCAAACACCGAAAACATAAAACATATCAGTGAAGCTTAAAATCATTACAAAGCCTATTATGTATTCAATAAGTGTATACAATCAGTCTAAAAACATTAATAATATGTTAAAATTCTATAAATCATTAAGCATGAAACTTAAGGACTTTTGAAAATATTTAAGATCTAAAAATTGAACACATTTAATATTTAAGTTCATTGAAAACGTATTAGGAATTCAAAATTTAGTCAAATTCACAAATATTGGGAATTTAAAAATTGAAAGCATATAATTTTTAAACCTCTAAGGGACATGTTAAAAACAACTTCCTTGTGAAAATTTTGGAACATATCATAAATCTATGCAAAGGGACAAAAAAAATTAAATTTTACAAACATGTCTCACAGTAAGCGGTGTACACAAAGCTTCCCGGTTTGTAAAGCAAATTGTATAGAACTTATATTACAGATAAATATGTTACGACTTTACTCATATTCTTGACGATTATATAAAAAAAAATTTCAGAGCACAAAAAGGATCAGGTCGGTATTTTAAACTAGAATTGTAAACACATTTCGGGAATTTAAAAATTGCAAACATATAACTTTTTAAACCTCTAAAGTATATGTTAAAAATAGCTTCTTCAAGAAACTTTTTAAATATATTATAAATGTATGCAATATAACAACAAAATTAAAATTTACAAACATATCTCAGAGTAAGCTGTTTACACAAAGCTTTCCGGTTTGTGAAACAAAATGTCTAGAACTTAACAGATAAATGTGTGACCGACTTTAATAATATTCTTGACGATTATAATTTCAGAGCACAAAAAGGATCAGGTCGGTATTTCAAACTAGAATTGTAAACATATTTCACGAATAAGCTGATGATAACATCATATGAGTAAAAATTAATCATTTGTGAAAAAAATAGCACAAAAAAATTGCTTTACATTTTTGATTTTTTTTGTAATAAGGATAACACATGAAACAACAATATTTATGATTAAATTGGGCAATACTATAATATAAAACTTTCAAAGCCAGCTCATTAAAAATTCCGTATTCTATGACAATGCATATTTTTTTTCATAGGATATTGAAACTATATCGTCAATATGTTTTGATAAATAAAGTATTATGCCAAGAAACAAACCCTAGCACAGAAATTGAAAATGAAAACTATTTGTTGATTTAATATAAGTAAGTCAAAAGCTGAGGTTTAAGTATAGTTAAGGGTCCTCCATTTCTCATTGTTCAAAAGCGCGTAATTTGCTTTCCATTAATCTCTGAAATGAATTACGGCAAGGATTATTTTGCAAAAGATACAAAATGATTTGGATAATGATATCGATAATTTCGATTTTAAATTGCATAATTTTAAACAATGTTTAAACATTAATGAATAGAAAATATTTAGCGAAGCTTAAGACGTAACAAAGATCATTAACAAATGGGTTGATATCCAAGAGTTTCCGGGATTTAAAAAAAACTTATTAACATTTAATTAATAGAATTCTTAAAATGAACATTTACATTAACACGTTGACTACCAACTACGAAATAACTCGTAGATTGCGTTCTTTCTTAGGACCAAACCATCTATGTTATTAGACGACACCTACAGATAAAAGATAGCAAAGAAGGAGTCATCTGATTAGATTGATGGTCCTGATATCAGGCGAGGGTAACAGCAGTAAACGTGTTAAAAGTGGAATTTTGAAATAAAGATTATTTTAAAAATTGATGGATTGTTTAACATATATATTTAAAATAACTTAATAAATTTATAGTACATTGAAATTCATTCCTTATATAAGAGAATTAAAAGTTTCGCAAGATATTTCTTTAACATGGCTTGATTTTGAAACACTATGGCATCTCGTATAGCTAGGAAAATAACGTGTACCTATAGTAAAATGACTATATGAAATTTATTGAAACAGGTTACAGAAACTCTAGCTGAAAAATAAGGAAGTTAAAAAAGGAAAGGAAAATAACTCAAAAGGAGATTAGTTAAAAAGTCTAATTAGAAAATATATGACATACTATAATAAAAACATAAGAAAAAGTTCGACAGAGTTAATTATAAACTTTTTGGAATTCAAAAAAATGTTCGTCATAAAATTGAAAAATATATCATTCTTCTTCGCCGTATATATTCGTTACGTTTTTTATTATTATCTTTTTTTTTACTTTCTTCGTTGTTTAAATTTCATTTTATCGTTGCTCAACTCTGCAAAAGGGAGTGATAATATCAGATAATACTTTTTTTCCATTTTAGAACGAACTAATTTTTCCAAGTCACAGAAAGTTCATAATTTCAATAGAAACATCTCCGCCAGTTTAATAGACAATTCCATGAAACTTTTTTCTGTATTTTTATTAAGATAAAGAACACACTTTGAAATTTTTGAACAATTTCCTTCATTTTTTTTATTTTTTTAAACTACCTTATTTTGCCGTTAGGAGGGCGATAACTTCCCTCAATAATTTAACTATTATTACAATACTATGACATTACTTCAATGGCTATTCGAGACAGTGTTTTAAACATAAGAGACAGAAAAAGAATTATTATTATAATATATATATATTAAAACAATCATATTGCTGAACATGTTTATATATCTATAAGGCCGTACCAAAAAAGCTTACCACCAGCTCAGTGGTTGAATGGTCCACACATGTGATCAAACCCCGGAGTTTGTGAGTTCGATGCTCGAAATGACTGTTATATCCAAAGTATGGATTTTTAGTTCGTTTCCTTATTGCTTCCTCATGTTCTTTAGCATTCTAGACCTTTCTTTATAATGTAAATTCATTGTTTCTCGTATATTCTGTTCTTGTATAAAAGCTGATAGTCACTAGTCGTGGGCAACTTCTCGACCTTGTAAAGTTGCAATTCGCTCCTTTCCTTCAATAAACTTGTTTGTTAGTTAAAAGATGACGGTGTGTTTATTTGAATCTTCGTGGCAATATAACAAAAGTATTCAATTCTATTATCATGTAATTAATTCATTATTCATATCAAAAAGCTGTTTTTAAACTCTGGAAAATCCCTCGGAACATACTTCAATAATTTATCCAAATAATCTGCACTAATTTCTCATATACTAACCTTGATAAATTCATATTATTTTCATGGCAAACAAAGGAAAATCCTTTCACGAAAACATGAATATTAAGGAATTAAAAATTTATAAAAGTACTTTTTAGAAGTGTTTTCATAACTAATTTTAATAATTTCAAAAATATTTATATATTTTTCTAACACGTAATTGAAAAAATTAATAGTTATGGTTTTCATTAAAAATTCAATCGATAAAGAATGAATAATAAGTGAAAATATTCGTTATCATATTTAATTTTTATTTATGTCAGAGAATAATTGCCTTATTTTAAAAAGCAGACATGAGCATTACTCAATAGAATATCATGTATTAATTTAAATAATTTCATTTTCTAATAATCATTTTTAAATAAATTATGAGCCATCATAAATGAGATTTAATGTAAACAGATAGAATATTCTGCCTACTTTGATAAATAATTTTTTCTAATTAATAAATCTTTGACATACTTCGAAAAATGAACAAGAAAACACATAATATGCATCAAAATGAAATTAAATATTTCCAACAATGAGAAAAATTAGGTTTGATTGCTTGTTTCATAATTTTGTATTCTCATTTCTTTCATAAACTTTTGTTTTTGATATTCAAAAACAATTATTTTTTGTATGGGAAAAGAGAAAAAAAGTAAGAAATGTTTGTATGGTCAGTAACGTATTTTGAATGCAAAGTGACATTGCACTTCTTAAGATCATTATAAAACCTAAGCCTAATGCCGTAGTTTCTCTTTGAAATAAAAAAATAATTACGTTTTATATTTAAATGATAATAAAAATCAATACAGTACCTAATTCTTGAAAATATACAATTTATTATTTTAACCATCAATTTTATAACATTATATCTTAAGTATTTCGATTTAATTCCGTATGTTTTCGGAATGAAATCGAATGAATCGTTTCATTATCCATAAAATTCATAATCAAAACAAATTCAAAACTTACTTTACAAAAGAAATCGCATTCCCAATTTTTTAAAATTTAATTGTACTTACAAAGAATATTTGAAAGGAAAGTAACTAATGTGACAAAGAAATAAATTATTGCATTTTAAAAAACATGGAAAGCGATAACTGCAAAAAGAAATAATCTATACTTATAATAAAGCTCAATGTGTGTGTGTGTGTGTGTGTGTGTGTGTGTGTGTGTGTGTGTGTGTTGGCGCTCTACAGGTCAGACCGTTGGACCTACAGCTACCAGATTTGGTACATGTATACCTTGGAGGTCGGGAATTTGCACCTCGGAGCCCTTTTTTCGAATTTTTAATTAGAATTTGAATTAATTAAAATTTAAGCGAAACTCTGACGTTTTTCCGCTATAACTTCCGAAAATATGATCGCACAAACATGATTTTTACATCAATTTAAAGATTAAAAAATTAGCTTTCTAATGGTATCAGTGTTTTAATGTATAACTCAAACTTCTATTTTTAACAAATTTTTAAAGAAATATTTTGACTATGTTTTTTAGCACGTGACTGGATAAAATAAAAGAAAACAATGACGGAAGCTCAAATAATGATAAAAAAAACTATCATCGTAAATCAAGCCTAAAGAAATGATACGTTTAGCACGTGACTGGATAAAATAAAAGAAGCATAAAAGGTGATATTTTCTAAAAAAATAAATGCAAAGCCAAAGCCAAGGTTTCTATAATCATTTGCAACATCTAAATTATTTATTCATTTTTTTTTTTTTTTTCCTTTTTCGCTTTCTTTAAAAAAAAACATATTTAATATTTTGGCAGAATCACGGAAAAAAACATTTTTGATTTCAGGCCAATCAATG
This sequence comes from Argiope trifasciata, assembly GCA_026543055.1. Classification (NCBI taxonomy): domain Eukaryota; kingdom Metazoa; phylum Arthropoda; class Arachnida; order Araneae; family Araneidae; genus Argiope; species Argiope trifasciata. The sequence goes on along the minus strand of JAPMOQ010019781.1, from coordinate 227,980 downwards.
CCCGGAATGACTTCAAGGCTATGAATATGTGACTTAATTGAAAATTTTAGAGCGCATTACTCATGGCGAACCAACTGGTCGCCAAAGGCGGTTAGTATACAAATAATTGAAACCAAACGATCTTATATTTTTTTAAATAAACAACCAACAAATAAAATAAAAATACGTTGAAAACAGGCTTGAAATAAAAATAATACGTTGCAACTTCCTGCAAAAATTTTATTAAAATAAATATTTAAAAAATCACTTGCGTCTGAAAAAAAGAATAATCTTCATAGTTTTTTTATGAAGAAATTAGTTTCCAAATCAAATAGAGACATGAATTTTCATTTGAACTGGAGAAATGAATCCTGGATTTTCAGTTTGCATTATTACTTCCTTCAATCTAATTTCACACAGAAAATCTGTTAAACGCAATTGAATATATTAACTCAATATTACTTACCAATTATCCGACAATAAAAGTGATTAACTAAGGTAATTGTATTAATGTGCCGTTGATACATTTTCAACCATTATAAATGAAGATGATTGAATTTGTTTCATCTTTACTGTTAGGGATTATGCTTTATAAGAATTGATTATAATGGTTAGCATTATTAAAATATTCTTAAAGCACATATATTGAGTAGTAAATGCGAACAAATTAGTTTTTTAAAAAAAGAAGCCAGCATTTTAGCTCGCTTTCTACAATTTTTGTCTTTATCAATATACTCGCAACTCCATATCCTATATGTAACTTATATTATATAAGGATTTGATTTATTTAAAATACTAACTCAATCTTGCAATCATTTACTAGTTGCCTCGGTTGCCTGGTGGTAAAGTCTCGTCTTCGGAACCGGAGGTTTTGAGGTTCGAGGCTTGATTCCATCGAAGAACCGTCGTCTGAGGGACGGTTGTACGTTAAATCTGTCAGGCCAAACGTCCTCCCACTGGTGTGATGTGGTGTGGAGAGGGTGTGCCAGTTCAGGAGTTATCCTCGCCTTCTGACTGTGGTTCACAATTACAAGGTCCATTCCAAAATAGTCCCAGTATTGCTTTATAACGAGCCGTTAATATAACTCAACTAAACGAACCAACCACTTAATATAACAAATTAAAACTGAAATTATGATGGCTATAAGTAAATTTAAGAAGCCTTCAATGCACAACGTTAATTTTATAATACATTTTTAACAAAAATGCTCATATAAAGACGGTAAAGAAAATTTTATTTGCTTTTCAGGGACTTGCATTTATTTGCGTACAAATACGCATAAGGGGCAATCTACTATAAATAAAACCTAGTTTTATTTTGTTCATAATTTGCAAGTTCGAACCCAGCCGACCGAAGAATTCTCGTATGTGGTGACTGGCGCTCGTATAAATCTGTCGTGGTCACTAAGTCCTCCATGTCGAGAGTAATATCATTTGGAGTACTGGTTCAGAGGTGATCGTTCTCTGGTACAGATCTAAATTACGATCTGTGAATGAGTGAAGGAAATGTATAAATGAAGTGCGCCCCGTGAAAAAGGCTGTGACGCGTGAGTAGCTAATTCGTAATCTTGGCATTAGATGGCACTGCTGAAAATAAACAAGAGGCACATTTCGGATAAAATCGCAATGGCTCTTTAGTCAATGCGCCTAAACAAATGCCATTATAAACAGCAACAAGTATTACTTATTAAATCTAATCTTTTCTACTCTTTTCGCTCTTTAGGCTCTGGATTCAAACAAACAAACAAATACAATTCAAAAATTAATTTTTTATTCACTGGGATATCAGAATTTTATCAAAATATCTTGTAAAATGCTGTTGATGTTTACACTATCTCCTCCATTCTTATAAGAAAAAGAAGATCAGTGATTACATAAAACCTGTAAAAGAAAAATCCCAGTTTTAATTTCTCATGTTTTGAAACAACATTAACTTGGAAACAACAAGTAAATGTTGTCACGAATTCCAATTTAAAACAGGAAGCACATGGCAGCTTATCTCGTTTGTAAAAATCCATAGTAGTGTGTCCAGTAATACGAATGGATTTTTCTCTTTCCTTCTGTGAAAGAGATTTCCTCTTGGATTTTTTTCCCAAAGAACATTTATTTTGAAGTTAAATCTTTCGCAGTATTTGTTTTGCTGAAAAAAGCATTCCTTTGTTGTTTTTTTTAATTTCTAATAAATCCTAGTGTTTCTTATGTAATAATTTTGCTTTGTGTATGCAGTACGAAAAGGAATAATTTTATAATTTGTTGACAAAAAAAAACCTAGAAAACAATATATTTTAAACAATGGAAAAATAAAATTGCAGTCGATACGAGACTTTGATTAGTTGGCTTGAAATAATGAAATTTCTTATGATGTCTTGACAGTGCTATAAATTACAGGCACTTGCTTCTGATATATGCATTTATTATAGGAAATTTTGTACACAATTTTCATTCATTTCCGTCTGTACTTAAGATGGGGGTGGCGAATGCCTGGAGATGAGGTTAGCAGATACCCTAGAAACGTGTTCTTGCTTCTCTTGGGGAGGGGGGATTGCAAAAATGATAATATGATTGTACTGAATACATTTCCTACCACGGCATATACTTCATATGTAAAACATATGTTCTCACAGTAGCCTGCTGGGTCACTGGGTCACTTCACTATATCATGATAAAATGCCCTGTGTTTAATTCTTATCGTGTTCAATTTTTTAATTCATCTTCTCCAACATTACAAGACTTGGTGGATGAAAAATATCATCCAAATATTTTTAAATTCTTGAGATCTATTGGTTTTTTTAAGTGCATTTAATTTTATAGCTCTGTTTTTATTATATTTTGCTATTTAGGCTCTTGGTTTTGACGCCATTTTGACAAATCTTCATGGCCCTTAGTCTTAATTTTATAGATACTAAAAACATTTTTTACATCAGTCTTGTGCAGTTCTGTCTCTACACAGTTGAGCTACATTTTAACAAATGAGTTTTTTAAAGTCTTTTATACTTTTACCTTTTGATCGGCGCAGTATGGCCAAACATCGCTCTTGCGCCATTAAACTACACAAACCAACCAACCAATCACAGTAGCCATCTGTTATTCAGTCCCTTCATAAGCTTAGATTAGTTAAATACTTCTACTTTAGGGATTCAAAAATTTCCCTAACGTGCAAAAATTCTGAAATTTTGTACACTTGTCTATTATCGATGGCAACGTATCATTTCCAAATTACTAGCATTTAAGGGTTAATTAATTGGTTCATTCTTCTAATTTTTATGAAATTCTTTTTGCTGTTGTTTGGCAGGAAATGAAAAAAAATATTTAGGATGTCTATAATGTTTATAATAATAAGTTATGAATTAAAAAGTTTAAACAAATGTAAAGAATTTTAGGTACTTTTCCATTATACCAGCGCAAATCTCGCTAAGCAAATTTTGTCGACAGCACACAGTCGCCATTTTGACGCAGGTGACAAAATACCAAGAATTGATTTAAAAATGTGGCGGCAAACGGTTATCAGCGGCGATATTCCATTTGGCGTTGATTGCATCATTATTGGCGACTTTTCACTTGCGTTAGTATAATGGAAAAGTATCGAATTTTATTTTTCTAAGAATTTTCATAAAGCTGCATTTTTTAAAATTGATTTTACTAAATAGATTAATACAACCGCTGACTTCTTTTGATGTAAGAATCACTGCAAAACATTGCATTATCGGTACTTTAAACCCTTCCTTTCGAATTTTAATTATTTCAGCCTGTTTAAATGTCTCCCAAATTGTTATAATTCAGCAAAATTGAGATATGAATCAAACATCACCTTTCATCCTCGCCTAATTCCAATGCGGGTTTGATTTGGGCATAAAAAAGTTTTGGCCAATCACATGGTGAATTTTAGAAGAATTTTTTGCTTTTTTTTATTGGTCGATTTTTCCTAAAATTGACAATTTGTAATATTTTATCATTCGAAGCAACTTTCTAAATTATTTTTAGCATTGACTTTTTCAATGATATTTCGTAATTAAAAACAATGCCAAAGTAACCGTTTATGCTGTTGCTATCGCATTTACTCATTTTCAAGGGTAACTAAAATTATATTGTGATTGTTCAAAATCCTTCGTAAACGAGTTAATTTAATCTTTTAATCTGTTAATATTTCCTGCTTATGATTAATTCATTCCATACCAGGAAATAAAGATCATGTAAGGTATTTAAATGTTCCCAAGTGATGTTTCATACTTTCACTTAACTGCTACTTTTCTTAAATAGTGATTTAAAATCAAAAACTATCTATTGCTTATTTTATGAGATCAAAATTATCAAAAATTATCTGCTTATTTGTAATGAGTCAGGTATATTACTTTACGCAGTGGAATTAATAAATAATTTTAACCAAAATTTCTTGGTTTTTTGAGGAGGGCTTTAAAAATTAATTTTTTGAAATATTTTCTTGCCTACTTGCCAGAAATTGAAGGGTTTGCTGCAAAAAGCTGGTAGCTCTAATTATCCAAGTTTGCAGAAAACCAGCGGTAGCACCAGGAGCTACCTCTATATTGCAACAAACTAATGAGACAAAGAGTTCCATCGGTTGAGTTAACGCTAGAGCTAACGATTGGAGCTGTATCTCTCTGGTACCAAACGAATAAGTTTTTATTTTACAACATGATAGTACATGCAATTTCAAATTCCCGTAATTGTAGCTACGTCCTTTTTGCAGCAATCCCTTCAATTGTGTAATTTAGACTCACTAACTCAAATATACTTGCATAGATGGTGTATTATCATTTCAAATATAGGCTTTAAAAATTAATATTAAATAATAGAACACCCCACCAAAATTTTTAAGTCCATTTATCTTTATCATAGATCTTAAAATTGTTTTCTTATTCTCAATTTAAATTTCCCTTTAATATTCTAGATGTGTTTTAGTTTTCCCAACTTTTATAAAGCATAATTTTTGAAACTTTACTAATGTTGTTGTTGTCTTGTCCAATAAAAGTAGCGCAGTAGGATCAAATTGGTTCAAAAGTGCCCAAAACAACTATGACCACATCCATAACTTCCGTGGACTAGAGAAGTTGGTGCGGGGATCGAGATGGATCCTGAAAAGCTCGCCAGTCTGTCAAGGCAATCAAAGATACGGTCGCAATAGAGTTCATTGTCTGTGCAGTGAGTTCAATTTATATAGCTTCGTGTCCATAAGGAGATATTTTCATACCTTCGAGGTATTTAATCCTCAATCTGGATATGGTTGTGAAGATAGTACGGTTACAGTTTGCGGCAGGGTTGGAGTGCTTCTGAGAAGGAGCATGAAGTAGTCTGTGGTTGGCTATTGCATCAGTGAGGGGCAGACTGAGGGAGATTTGAGGGTTATCTCGGACCTCTTTGGTGGGGATATCAGCTTTCTCATTGCCAACGATACCTCCACGGGCTGGTGTCCATTGAAGAATGCAGGTATTTTGAGTCGGGAATATTTTGTTTAAGAGCAGGTTGATTTTTTGGCTGAGTTTGGAGTTGCCTCTTAAAATGGTTTAGAGGGTAAAAATGAAAGTCGCAGAATTATGAAAGTCCACTGGAATTTTGGATCGCTTTGGAGTAGTAGATGTTTAAAGCCACTTAGATGGCCACTAGCATCAAATAACAGCCGGTGTAATTTGAGGCAATTTTACCAACAGATATTCTGATGGAACTTTACAAATCAATGAAAGTTGTAGTATTAACATTAAAATCAGAAGATAAAAACATATGTTTGCTCAGCTACATTTCGATAAAATCCATACTTGAAGCCATAAAAGCTCTTAATGAAATTCTTTTTTGCTTGCTCACATACATAGTGCAGAGAAAGTGTAATAATAGTCAAAATAGATTTCGACGAATCTTCTCATTGTCTAACCACTCTCATATCGAAAAACACATTGTTGGAAAATGTCTATCAGTCGACCTGAGACAAAAATAACGCAAAAACTCTTTGAGATTGATGAAATAGTTTTTTGAACCAAGTTTGTATGATTTCTATCAAATTTTCAGCGAAATCCATTCAGAGGAAGTTTGTCTGCAGGCTATTAGAGTATAAACAAGATAATTACAAAAAAAAGAGTTAAATGATTAAATTCCTGTACATATGTTTAAAATCTATAATATTACAAAATTTTCCTTGCGGGTGTATTTGAAGGCAATCCAATTAACAAGATCTTACGACAATAAAACTCTTGATTTTCAAAATCAATCAAGATTTCAAGTCTGAAATTCTAATGTAGCACAAGCAGCAATACTTGCAAAAGTCAACAAGAAATATTGCACTTTCGATCACAAGCTCAGCAGCTTGCTTGTGGTCCAAAATTTTCCTCCACTTGGTTTTGAGTGCTTGCTTTTTATAGTCTGTCCACAGAAAGTGATGCAATCTTGAGAAATTTCTCCAAGTTTCTCGGAAAAACTGGTTCCAGTTGATAAAATGCGCAGACCATCTGGATTCCTCTAAAAAATTCCTTTTGTTGCCAAGGTCGCCAACTTTTGTAGCTAAGATTGGCATGAAAAGGATACGTTTACCATTTTGTAATAATATTGTAGGAACCTATCAGATATTAGAAAAAATCCAATAATGGGTGGTCGTTTGTTAGTCTAAATGTTCAGAAATATGTAAACGCATTAACTCAAAAACGCGGCAGCTTAAATATATCCAATTTATGAGATTCTGCGATATTTTGTATAAAATTTTTGCTTGAAGAAAAAACACAAATTCTCTTTTCGGATACTGTTAATCACATACCACGGATTAATAACCAAATAACTGGCCAAGAAATCTTTCGACAGATTCAGTCAAAAATGCTTTTTCCACTCCAAAGGTTTATATTTCGTAACTATAAGTATGCCAATTTCATTAAAAGTGTTTTCTGGGATAACGTGCCTTTATTAGACAGAATGCGCGAAAGTTTTGGGAACCTCTCCGGCTGGTTTTCACTCTTCCTCTTATCTTTCTGTGGTAATAAAGTGCCATTCTAGTATGGCCATGATATGAAAAAATGATTTTTAAAAAATATTCTAAGACATTCAGCTTTTTTAATCATGGGGAGGAAGAAGAAAGCTGTAATTTAACAACATTTTAGATATTGACAATTGTTATTACATACATAATTGGACAAAACTCAATATTCTTTAGTTTACCCATTTAGAATTTTACTCGTTTTTAATACAAGGCATTTTAAAATAACACTTAAATTTTAATTTTAACAATTCATAAAAGTAAAAAACAAATTTCTTCTTGTGATTAACCACTCAGTTTTAGAAACAATTACAATTCCCAGTCTTTGCAGTTAAGGCTACAATCGAAAATAACGTTAAAAATTTCTTTTTCAAGTAAGATACGAGATTTCCTGCCATCTGTTCTCCTTGATCTCGATACTCAGACACAAATAGATCTCAATATCAGCACCATAAATTCTAGATTCGATCGTCTAAAAGAATACTATTTGTAACTAGAGCCGCTACCTGAAGAAGAAAGAACCAAATCCGACTAGATTTCTAGGAGAGCCTCACATTCCTTTCTGACTCTTCGCTTTACTATTTGTATAAATTCACTGATATTGGATGAAGTAAAAGAGTTTTAAAGAAATATCGTAGAGTAGAATAGTATATACTAGTTAACCAACGGTGTAAACAATTGGCGTGTACATTTAGATAAAGAATGTTTTTATGTTAGTAAAATAATTCTAAATTTTCATTTACAAAAAAATTATTCTTTTCCAAGTTAAAGAAAAAAAATCGTTTTCTTTACATTGAAATCGTTTTCTATTTAATTTTCCATAGAAATTAACAAAGAGAAATGCAATTTCCAACAAGTTTGAAAACATGTTTTTAGGGAAAAATTCGAATTTTATGTCATAATCTAAAAATATAGCCCCAGTTATTTAGATATCTTTATTTTTAATCTATTAACAACATAATTACTCATACAGTATTTTTAATAATAATAACAAATTAAAAATACAGCTATATAATAATAACGATAAAAAATAGTTATTTTTAACCGGAAATAACTGATTTGCTTTATTTTAATGCAAAATACTCCGGGAATAATACATGAAAAATGTTTATAAACTCTTCATCTGTACAGTCATAGTTTGTGTCTAGAAATTATATTGAATAAACTTAAAAGGTTGGGAACAGCATTCTTTCCTAGTGCATTTACTTGAACAAATACGTAAGAACATATTTTAAACGCACTTCCTGAAGAATAAATACTTCACTTCGATTGATTAATGAAAAACATATCTTTGTAGCAGTTACATAACTCTTATCTCCAATTTTGGATACTAGATGTCGATGCCTGATAAGGCTATCTCATATGCCATCCTATAATGCATTGTGAGTGTAATTAGAATGAGATGTGATGCTATACTGTGAAGCTGCGATCGTGAATGTCTTATTTTTGAGTTTGTTTAGTGTGTGAATGTGATTATTAAAGAAATGTTCTTAAAAACATAAGCCCTGTTACTTCCTGCACAGATAATAATAATCTACATTTCATCACATCTTGAAACTAATTCTATTAAATTGAAAGAACTTTGTTATATATGAATCAAAAACCTTTCAGTGTGTAATAGATTGCATATTTTAAGATAGCTTCATTTAGTTACGCTTTACAGAACTTTTCAATTAAAAAATTTTGAAAATTTTGAAGAAAACACATTAATAACCTCAAATAATCCAATATTATTACTGAAAAAATTCAATCTTGTTGTCTATTGCATTCTAACTAATGTAACAAATGTAAATATGAAATAAAAGTTAAATATTTATATTATTTTTTTACTTCAGCTGCTTTTGTTAACATCGAAACCAAACCAAACGCTATTAACGAAAATCTAACTAACTAAACAACATTTTTCGTTGTTACTAATAAGCAAAAGATAATACACATATATTTTCTTTGAATTTGACGTTTTAAGATTATTTCAATCATTTGGTACAATAATGATAATATAAGGCATCATTTTATAATAGTTTGTGTCCAAATCTAATCGATAAATCGTAAAAAAAAAATTAATAAAATAAAGAATGTCGATTTAATATCACGAAGAACAAATGACATTAATATATTTATTCTAATTATATTAAAATTCATTTCATTTTAATAAGGTAGCTATAGGAGTTGAAGTATCACTGACTCACCGAACCGCCCGAAGACACACGGTTTAGTTTTGTTTCGTTATATTAACGTCCCGTTTTGAAGCAACACTAGGACTATTTTGGGATGGACCTCGTCATTTTGAACCTCGGTCAGATGACCAAGACCACGCCTGAACGTCCACACCCCACCAGCGGGAGGACGTTTGGCCTCGACGGATTTAACGTGTACCAGGCCCGCTTACACGGCGGTTCTTCCGTGGATCTGGTCTCGAACCTGCAATCCTCAAACTTGACACCCAACCGAAGCCGAGACCTTACCACTAGGTCACCGCGGCCCACCCGAAGACACACGGATAAAGAACACTAAATAACCGACCCTCCAAAACAGCAACATTGACTGGAGCTGTTATTGAGCTCTAAAGCTCATCACCGGCTAAGGTACAACTCTTCCCGCAGGAAGTACGTCCCATCATCAATGAGAGCAGCCAGATACTTACTCCTTTCTAATTCTGTACCCACTAGGGTGATAAGATCTAATCACCGTCCCGGAAGTATCACATCCTCTTTTACCAGTACCCCCCCCCACCTGTGAAGAGGTGTAGGAGAATCTCATGCTGTTGCTAAAGCTATAGAAATAAGAAGACCTAGGGTTTTACTTTCTTACAATTTAGTTTAGTTTAGTTATATTAACGTCCCGTTGTAAAGCAACACTAGGACGACATCTGAGCTTGCATTCCCCTCACCACATCACAGCAGTGGGAGGACGTTTGGCCTGGCAGATTTAACGTGCAAGAGACCCCTCACACGACGGTTCTTCGGTGGAATCGAGTCTCGAACCTGAAGCCCTTCGGTTCCGAAGCCGAGACCTTATCACTAGGTCACAGAGGCCCTTTACTTTCTTACAATGAATTACTTTCATTGAAATTACTGAATTTACTTTCTTACAATTTGAACATACGTACAAAAGTGTAGTTTTCAGCTCTACACTCTGGTATAACTTTACTTCCAATTTCAGATTTTTGATACTTTTTAATATTGTGATATGATTAGAATGAATGAACGTAATGTATTTATCAATTAAACTTCGAATGAGTCAAAGTTTGTTCATCTTTGATATTTAGAGTTCAAAAACGTAAGACCCAAATAAAATAACGAATACGGAAAAAATAAAATCTACCATCGCAAATTTCAAATTATCATATGAGAGCATTACTATTTATAAAGTCATTGTTTGTCTTGAGTAATTTAAATCATTAATCAGTTTAAACCGGTTTGAAAGAATCACGAGACTTTTCTATTGGTCTCTATCCCCTCCCCCCTTCTCTATATATACTGATATTTTTTAAACTTTCATTTTCAATTTTTATAGCCAGAAAATAAAGTCTTGGAGCTCAACTGATTTTTAGATGCAAGTTCAGTTAGTTATTTTATTTTAACGCTTCGTTGTAAAGCAACACTAGGGCTGGTTTGGAACGGACTTCGTAATTTTGAACCATGGTCAGGTTATATATATATATATATATATATATTGACTATTTCAAAACAGTTTACACTGGTTATGACTTAAATCAATTAAGACAATTCAAAAGAAATCAAATTGTAACTTTAGTTGACGATAAATCGCTAAATGTGACAGCCTTCTACATTATTTTCTAATAACGTTTAAAGCAAAAGATGGATGCCTCAAAATCGGTAAATTATCAGTTTGCTGCCTACGCATTTTGAGGCTTCAAAATCTTCAAATCCAAGCAGCATCATTATCTCACACAATAAATAGGCACCTAATATGAAACATCAACTTCAAAAATACCAAATCAAAGCAAAAATAGCAAGTTAGTAAAGTAAGAAAAGCTTGAGTCTTAAATGGAAATACTATCTTTTGCCATATTATATGATCAAATAAAAAATAAGAACGAAAATTATACTTTTAGTTCAGAAGATGATTGGACTAATACCTCGGTAACAACCTCCCACACTATTCTAAGGGGAAATCAAGTTCGTATTTTACCGATGAACATTCGCAACACGGAATATAAATGATTAAAATATTTTATCCTCATTCGCTTTAAGGAAAAATCAAAACTCATCCGAAATTACTATGTTCCAAAAGGCTAATCAGGGTTTCTGATAACATCAGGAAAGGTAATTGAATTTTTTGTCCTGTAACGAAAGGATATCAAAAGATAAGACTAAGTAACGCAGAATAATTCCGGCTTTGAAAGATTGAAAGTATCATTGTGCCTTTTTTTTTTTTAATTCTCTTTTCTGTTTCAAATCCGAAAAGAAAAATTAAATGAAGTATTTACATTACTCTAAGGTTTTAAACTCGAAACCACTTAAGTTTGATTAAACAGTTTTTTATAGTATCTCAATATTTACGTTAATGTCTTGTATTATGTCAAAAAACGATTTGCTTAGATAATTTTGATTCTGAAGATTCAAAGCCAAAGTGATTAGCTGTTCTAAGTTTAAAAGAAAATAGTAAGCTAATAAGCGGATGCTACAATTAAAAATAAATGCTCTTTGTTAAGATCAAGCTATAAGAAGATTAACTCAGGAAAGGTTTTTAAGAGAAGAAAAAAAATTAATCATCAATTTTCCCATAAGATAAAAATAGAAAATCATTTCCTTACAAGATGATAATAATAATAGTTAATTGAAAACTATTATTAACTATTATAATAAATAATTAATATTAGTTATCAGTTAAATGTTTTTTTTTTTCAAAATGATAAAATACGCATTCATTGATGGAATTATATATCTTTTCTATTCATTATAAGTGCTACAATAGCTCCTTTTTTTAAACAAGTAGTTATTTTCTTAACTATTGCAATTAGAAATATACTTCCACTTGCAAAATGCAGTCAAATAAGGTATTCAGATTATAAAAATACTTTAGCTTCTGTACTAAAGGATAATAATAAAAATTAAATTGTCCTGAGTGAAATATTTTTTTACACTTCTCTGTAAATTCGTAAAATTTCATGCCTCTATCTGTAAAATCTGCCTTGGTATTAAAAGGCAAATTTACTGACTTGGACCAGTTTACCATAATGTTTTCAAGTGAAACTTCCATTGTAATATTCAGGGACAATATACATATTACAAAACATTTTTAAACAATCGAGTCAGAAAGTAATAACTCATTAAAAAATTGCATTAAACTTCAAAAAAAAATGTCAGATTGAAGTGATTGAAAATTGTTCAAAATGAACACTTGACAATAATGCAAAGTTGTATTCTAATAATAATAATTTCGTCTATGCAAGTTATGCGCCTATAAAAGCAGACTTTTTGTCACCAAAGTTTTACGGAGGGTTTACAGCTTCCTAAACCAACACATCCTTTAATTCGTGCATAATGCAAATCAAAACAAATTGTTAAAATATAAGGCTATCAGGCTGTTTATTGTTGCACAGAATGAATCTAACCAAAAAGTTTTTTAAAACGTTGCACTACATATTTATAGAAAATTGCCATTTTTGTTAAACCTAATATATCAGTTCTTAGATTCCACGAATACTGTATACATGTCAGTTATTGCGCTAAAACTATTCTCTACTCGGTCAGGTTTGGAATGATGAGTTATAAATTGACTACTTTACATAACATGAGGGTAACTCCAAAAAAAGAAAAGACTAAGTACCAATTTCTGCATCATGTTTATAATCCCTCTGAGGAGGAGGGGAGGTTAGAATCATGTGATTTCTAAACAATAAATCGTTCCATAAATAAACTTTCTAATGAATCTTGTCTTCAAATCAAGCTCAGATATCTAATACTATAATACGAGGAATGGTTGCCAAGTCGAAAATCGCTCCAGAATTAATAAACTCCGGTAAACTTGGGGGTCTGGGGTTTTTGGCCACGAGGAATCGATTGGAGCCGGTTTTGAAGCGCTACGGTCGAGCAGTTCGGAGTTACAGATAGGATATTTTCAAACTTTATTAGTTCGCCATATTGGCTATAGATGGCAGCACGTTACCGCTTGAAAATTTAAGTAGCCACTATGGCGAACTAATAAAGTTTTATGTTTATGCTGTTATAGGTTTATAATATGTTTCTTATGTATGTATATATGTTTGGTTTTTCTAAATAAATTTGTCAAAAATATTGAACTTCAACACACTTCAATCTTTACCTTTACTTTACCTTTGTATAGAATAGTTCCCTTTCCAAACTCTAACTTTGTTTAGAATAGTTTACAATGGTGCACTTTAACCGGTTATTTTTTCACCAATGGTTTCACAAATTTTCTTATGGCATGTATTGTTTTGATAAATCACAATTGAAAATTTTAATCTTCGAGTTAGCTTCGATACCTGCTTTCTCCGAGCGGAGCTCGGTCACCAGCTGGTATAAGGAAAAATGAGAGATCACATAACTTTTTTATCATTTTACTTTTTTCGCAAGATTTCTTTCTTTTTCTAATAAAATTTGAAATGTTTAGACATTTTTCATTAGTATGTATGAAACAATCGGATGTAAAAAAAAAACTATTTTTACACTGTTTCAAATTGTACCAAAGAGAAATCTTTCCAATATTGTTAATTTAGCTATATTATTTTTCATTCCCCTAATGTTGATTAATGTGTTGCAACTATTTATCATTTATAGTACGTGTATTATCTATGCATTATTGCACGTGTAATGCGTTTATCATTTCTTTTTATTCTCTCGTATATGTAGTGCAGAGTAAGTATAGTATTCGTCAGAAGATTCGAACTGGAGATGTTGACGTATCTCCACACTTCAGACTTATCTATGTTCGCAAAACATATTTTTAGAAAATGACAGTCTGTCTATGACAAAGATAAACCGCTTTCAGATAGACGATTGAAACTTGGTATATGGTCTCTGCACTAAATTTGCATATTTCTATCACATTTTGAATAAAATCTCTTCATAGGATATATTTGATTGCTTTCTGAGTGTCTTGTATTTTCTTGTTCGTGTTTGTTTTATCTTGTGAAATATAGAACTTAGAAAATAATTAAATAACTGTTTCTGTAATTCCTTTATTATTTTTATCTACCTCAGAGTGAAACTACAAAGAGTCTAGTCTCTCGTACGAAATTAAACAATACTAATTATTTTAAACTATTTACAAATTTTAAATTATATTGGTGCAGCTAAATCATCATAAGCATACAAATGGAAGAGTCACATATTGTCATAGGCGATTAATTTCACTAAAAAAAGATTAATTTATAATTTTGCCACACGACTTATTTTCCACATAAATTGGTATATAAGATATAATTCCCAGATTAACATTAATATTAATATATCCCTTATGATAAGTTCTTTCTAAAAAAAGATCTATATTTCCTCTTGTAACCCATTTATTCACCAAATAACGTGAAATATTTTACTTCTATTTCCAACAAATTCGATTAAAATCTTGGTAACTATTTTCCAAACCAAATTCAGGAAGAAATTCGGTTTATTCGCTATTCTTAACACACAAAAAATTCGAAACGCCAGGCGAAATTGGTTAGAATTCCTCACCTTCCACAGAATAAATAAATAGAACTCTTCCTTACATCTTCAAACAACTCATCAGCGTTTCAGATAACATCAAGGGGGAACCATCATTGATTTTCCCTATAGCATCACGGGGAAAAAAATCGATTATTTTCCCTATTCCGATCCGAACCTTAGGATTAGGGTAAGAGACGCAAATCAATTCTAATCAAAAGAGACTAAACTTTTAATTCTAACTTTTTAAGAATTTGGTATATTTAAACTCTGAAAAGAAAGTTAGATATATTATTTGCGTTCCTGGGGTTATAAGACTGGAACCAGTTAGACAGAGCTTGATTAAACAATTTTTTGTAACTTTTAAATGTCGATGCTTAACGACAAGGATTTTGTTGGGGGAAGGATTTCTTGAATTAATTGCGGCTTTAAGGGGGGAAAATAAAAGGGAAGAAAATATTGAGATAACAGAGAAACGATGTGAGATGTGGATTTAAAAAAACATTTTTGCTTCAAAAATGTAAAAATATATATATATATTAAAATTTTATTTTCTTTTTGTCATTTAAATTCTATCAGTAAGTTCATTCATGAACTTATCATTCAATTTTTTCGGAATAGTTCTTAAGTTTAAGAAAATATGTTAAATATTTTGAGATATTAAAAGCATAATTATAAAGTAATTTAAAGATCAAAAACATATATTAAGAAAAAAAATCTCTTTTTTTCCACTTTTGCTATTTTAAAAATTAGATTTTTTCCCAGTCATAACTTTATTTTGTTATATAAGTTATATGTCAATTACAAGCCAAGTTATAGCAAACTATTGACATGTATGATTATTTATAAGCATTTAAAAACTTTGAATACATTCTCTGAAAAATGAGTTTTTTCGCACTTCTACTGCACAAATACCATCATATCTCAAAAAATAATGAAGATATCTTCATGAAATTTATAATTATTGTACAATATTTATAGCAAAATGTAATGATCTTTGGATTTGATGTTGAAGGCTTTAGAAGTGGATTTATGATTGTTTAATGTAAATATTGTCGAAAATATTCCGAAAGCTCATAGATAATTTCACATATTTCTCACAAAAATCTAATTATTAAATATAATTCTTAAATAGCAGTTACACTCTAAGATATGTTACAAAGGATGTTTACATTTACATTAATTTGCATTAAATGCTACAAATTTGTTACAATTGTTTTTTCTATAACAATTCTAGTTACAGTAAATAAATACTAAAATCATCATCAAAATATGCTTTTTCTTCAAAACCTACATACATATTGAAATAATTTCACTTTTAACCATTTTAATACCTATATTAATAAAAAACATTTTGTGTAAACTCCTTTTTTTTTTAAATTCCCTTTGAACCTAGTAGGATACCTTAAGACTTGATAAATATCTCTGCCGTAACGCTTAATTCATATATGTGAAGCAAAATCTTGAAACGTAATTTGTCAAAAGATGGACCTGTTAAAATTCTTTGAATGTAAATTGAAATATTCATACAGTTATACTTTGAATTAGTAATTAATTAATAGTCTTTACAAATAATGTTCCACTCATTACGTAAATATTATTCTTTCACTAATATCAAGCAACTTTGATAAATTTAATCTATTCATACAATTCATATAAAATGAAATTACAATTCTAAATTATATTTATAATAAAGGCAGCATTGTCAATGGATATTTATGTACACAGATTGGCGAAATCGGTCCAGTGGTTGAAGCTGGAGGTTACATCGTGATTTTATTTTGTGAAATCTCTTGATAATAGAGAGCAGAGTGGTGAGGCCTTTTAAGTACGATCGGAGTTTAATCCTCCGTTTGGCGCTATGCTCAGAAACCGCCAACTCGCCAACTATGGTCTTTTGTACCGTATTTTTCCCAATCCAGTCATAGCCCATAATAAAGGCGAAATATAATAGAGTTGCCCGACTATAGAAAACGTCAGTTTTGGCGAAAAGGTTGTTAAACTACTGTTCGCCCTCATTCTATTATTGGTAACATATCTAATCGCAATGATCTTTCAAATGAAATGAGGTGTAGTGCCTATACCTGGATTATATTGTCATGATTTGTTTTCATATAGAATATAATTAAACAAAGTGGTTCAGAGTTTTCACAAAACTGGCTCAGTCGAACTTTAGAGATAAATTTAGATGTCACAAGATTTGATAGGAAATAAAAATTAGTGAAATCAAATTAGTGGTTGATAATGGGGAATGGTTTCTCTGGTTTCCCTATTCTTTTAAATATATATTTAATACTTAACGCAAGAGCAGACGATTTTTATAGATTTTTTTTCTATTTCAAGCAATTTCAAATTTCTTTTTTGTGTAAGTTTGTCCAATTTTGAAAAATATTACGTATTTCAATTTTTTTTCATACATAATTTTATATTGTTCACATGAATTTTAAGTAAAAAAATAAAAAAGCAAAGCTTAAAATTAGTATACGATTGAAAATAATATTCATATATTGGCTAAATTCCATTCTCTTCAAACTACATTTTAATTCTGATTCGCAACGATCTCATTTTGATGAAAATTAAATACATAAAATAATTAATACAGTACATTAATTAAAATGAAATAATCAATTAATAAAATAGGTGATACATGAAATTAATTTCCATCAAATAATTAATACATGAAATTACTTTTCATAAAAAAATTAATACAGTAATTAATTTTCATGAAGCAATTAATACAGGAAATTAATTTTCATGAAATAGTTAATACATAAAAATATTTTTTATAAAATAATTAATATAGTAATTAGTTTTCATGAAATAATTAATATAGTAATTATTTTTCATGAAATAATTAGAACGTGAAATTACTTTTCATGAAATAATTAATACGTCAAAGTAATTTTCATGAAATAATCAATACATGAAATTAATTTTCAAGAAATAATTTATACATTAAATTCCTCATCAAATTATTAATAATTAAATTAATTAGTAATTAATCTAGTAATAATTTTCCAGGAAGTAATTAATACATGAGATAATACAGTAATCAATTTTCATGAGATAATACACAAAATTAATTTACGTGAAATAAACAAAATAATTAATACTTGATATAATTAATACAGGAAATTAATTTAAATACTTGAAATATTAAGTCAATCTGACATTTTAGGAATAGAACCCAATAAACAAACTTTTAAAGAAAATCCTAATTTATTACTTTCTATACATAATAATTCATACATTTTATTTTGCTTAGTAAAAAATAGTTAATCCATTTTATTAAACTATTTAGAGAACTTATAATTAAATTTGAACCATTATCTTGAAAGAACGAAGCAAGAAACCCAAATAAGATCCTAATTCTTAATATAAAGATTTTTATTCCGACAAGTAATAGTACCGCAAGTCGCTTTTCCTTGTTAATGTAATCGGTGCCGAGCGTTATTTCTGATTAACTTCCTTTGTATTGACACAAATACAAATTAATTCTCTAGACATAGCCATTAAATTAATTTTATGCAACATTTTATACATATTCATTCGTGTAAATTTTAAATATAACAAAGGAAATCTTTGATAATAACTTCTAGTTTATGGAAATAAAACCTTGTAAATAATCATTCAATAACAAATCTTTGGAGTGAAATGAACTATTTATTTCCAATGAATTTTAAGTAATTTATTTTTTCAGCAATGGAAATATTTAATTTAATGATTTACATATAATAATAATTAATTAATTTTCTTAAATTTCATATATTTATATAGGGTGATTAAATATAGATTTTAATTTATGCATAATATTTTAAAAGAAAAGTTAACTGAATAAGATTATTTTTAAAGAATAATTTATTTTTAAAATGCTCTGCAGAATTCTAAATTAATAACAAGACAATAGATACAAAATATTTCAGAAACTTAGACAGTTTCGTATACAATAAAACTATATTTTAATTCTAACAATTAGCCAAAAAAAATTCTTAATTAATTGAACCCTTTCCTTTCCTGGTATTCTTTTATAGAGGAAAATTAGTGTGAACATTTACATGTAATCTTAAAACATATAATATTTGAAAAAAATTGTGAATTCCAAAATTTTCCATTTCAATTTAAAAGATACTAACTACATATAGTTATGAAAAATTCAAAAGTATTAAAATTTAGAGAAGTATAACTTTAATTTATTTATAACTATTACATTTTGCATTAATTTCGCATTTCAACAAAAAAGTGTGTTGATATTAAGTCCTTGGCTTTGTAATGCGCTACAGAAAGAGCGATTCACGCTTGAAAATATATTTTGCTTAGTTTATAATTATAAAATCATTGAAAGCATGGAGATTGGAAATATTTTGATAGTTTCATAGCCTATATAATATTATGTATTGCATTTATTTAGGCATATGATCTTTGCTTTTGCATATATGAATGGACTAACTTATAAAGAATCTAATCTAATAAATAATTAAATATCGGGTTTTGGGCATTTACATGAACTATATTAAATTGTAAGAATTACCCAAATTTGAAAATAAAATTATATAAAACTTATTATTTGAAATGATTAATTTTACTAAATAAAGATTAATTTTACTATTAATTAAGTTAGAAAATGAATTGAAGATTAAGTTTACTGAATAAAGTTCAAGTGAAAGAATCAGAATCCCTAAGATATAATTTTTTAAAAAACTTTTCTAATTCTTTTAAGACAAAAGGATTTGTTTTTAATGAAAGAAAAAAAAAAACTTTTGTAAGATATGCATTACTTTCCAAATTTGAAACGCAGATCCTTTCAGGCTTATCAAAATATTTTACTATATATCATTTTCTGAATATTTGAAAACAAAAAAAAAATATATTTTATATTTTTTTCATGAAATAAATTTTAATAAATAATTTAATTTCGCTCCATTTTTTGTAGATAAACTGTTATTCCATAGCCATATAGATATATACAGATATTTTATATATATACCATACCATATATACCATATTTTATATACAGATCTGATTATAAAATGATATAAAAGTAATCATACAAAAGGTTTAAAGACTAACTTAAAAAATAAATGATGTTTGATTGTAAGAATCAGAGTAAAACCATAAAATAGGCAAAAAAATTGTTTTCAAAAAAATTTTCAGCAAAATGCAATGTTCTAAACAAAAGAACCTACAATTGCATGATGTGCAGCATTACATTTCAAATTTAAAACCCAGATTACTTTAAAGTTATAATGATATTTTATATTTTGTTCAAAAAAGAAATAGTAACATTTTATATTTCTTTGTAATATTAATTTTTTACAGAAAATTATTCATAACTTTATATGAAATTTATTATTATTTACTTTATTATATTATATTATATATCATTATATTATATTATATTATATTATATTATATTATATATCATTATATTATATTATATTATATTATATATTATTATATTATATTATATTATATCTTATTTTATCATATTACATTATCACTTTATATTATTTACTTTATTATATTTTTACTAACTTACTTTATAACTTTTATTAAAAATATTTTTTAGCTTTGAATTTTTTTATATTCCAAAAACTTCTTTAACAATCGTGTATTTCATGTTATATTATATTACATATTATATTATATTATATGTCATTGTATTATGCTATATATTATTACTTTATATTATTTAGTTTATTTCATTATTATTAACTTACTTTATAACTTTTATTAAAAATGTTTTTAAGTGTTGCATTATCTTATATTCCTAAATATTTTTAACGCTCGTGAATTTCATAGACTCTTAAAACACAAAACGGCAGCTTTGAAGCTAAGAACCTTTCGACTTCCTTATAAATAAAAAGGTAGCCCTGCTTAAATAAATAATCCCATACGTGAACAAATCCATTATCTAATGCACTATGCTTTCCAGCATTTGTAACATAATTTCAGCTGAGTAAGTCATACTTTCGCACTTTACCACTTCGTAGAAAACTTCAACATTTCAAGATTCCAGGAAGAGCATTTGATTGATAATAGTAGTACTTGGGAAGGTTGAGAACATCATCTTAAATTCTGAATGAACTCAGACGTCTCCATCATCGCCAAAACAATTATTTACCTTTGTTATATGAGGAGAAATGTGTAGACTAGACTGAAGTTTTCTATGGAGAGCTTTGTTAAGTATCGTAAAAACAAATCGTTTCGTATTGCAAAATAATCCCTTTAGACTTCTGTAATTTATA
>JAPMOQ010019781.1:171860-207148 GCA_026543055.1 Argiope trifasciata | reverse complement strand
AAAAATAATATCGTTTCGTATTGCAAAATAATCCCTTTAGACTTCTGCAATTTATAGAAGAAAAATAATATCCTCTGCTCATAAAAGTTTTCAGTCTATTTTGTATATTCAGCTGTCTAACTGTAACACACGCTTTGTTACAAATTTTAAACCAAATCAGTCAAAGTGTCAGTTATATCACAAACATATAAACGCAATGACCTAAAAGTACTATGATTTAAATGTTTGAAATTTGGCATATTATTACATGACTCCTATAATAATTACATGTCAAATTTTAGTTCCAATCAGTAAGACAAAAATGGCATTCCAAAATAAAAGTTCGGTTTTCTGGTACTTGTGTATTAACAGCCTCCCAACGATTATTCCTAAATGGTTACAAGCATGGCAGAGAATTTTGGATTGCACTCTCTCCTTTCTTTACATCTTTGATAGGAAAAATGGAGTTTAAACTGTTGGTGATTAAGTTATCAGTCATTTTATTTCCACATATATTAATGTGAGAGGAAACGTAGCAAAAAAAGAATAAAGAATTCTTTCATAGTAAGATATTAAAATATCGGTGTGAGATTAACATTACAGAGCGATGTCATAAATGGTTAAAAATTAAATTTTCTTCACATTTATTTATATCTGACCTATTAAAGAGAATTCATTTTTAATTTTCGTTTAAATTTGGAAAGAGCCAAATAAAAAAAAATTAACAGAATTACCATCTATAATTTAAACATATATTCAAATTGAGCTAAATCTCACCATGGGTTTATTTTCTGTCGGACTGCACCTTCAGAAACTTCTAAACTCGATAACTCAAAAAAGCAGTGACTTAAACACATCAAATTTGTGTAGTTTTGTGCAAAATTTCAGTTATAATGGGTTGAGAGAAAAGAATTTAAAATGCAAATTTGACTTTAGGATCCTTTAACCACTCTACAAGGATTAATCACAAAAAAACTCGCTAAAAATCAATGATATATTCAGTAAAAAGGCTAAACCCACATTAAAAATTCATATATTATAACCATTGTACGCCAATGTCATGTAATGCATGCTTTGGGATAGCACCGTTATTAAAGAGTACGCGAGAAAATTATGGGAAGACCATTCCCAAAGATTCAAATTCATAGTGCTTACTATTCTCATAATCAAATTCAAACCTACGGTCCATCTTTGGAGATCAACTTGTTTTGTTGATAAACTATTATACATTTTTAACCATTTTGTTATTTTAATTGAATCAACCGACAACAAATTAAAAAGTTGCAGTTTTATTGTGACTTATGGCAATTAACAAGCCCTTTGACAATTATCTGTCAGCTATTTAAGCCAGTTTAAGAGTCTCTTGTTTTTTCAATAGTGCCAAGACTACGAGACTACGCCAACTAGTGCCAAGACTACGCCAACCAGTGCCAAGACTACGACTTGGGTACTCCATGCGTCACATTCACTTGCACAGTCTTATTTTATTGGGAAACAAATCCACATCTCACAAATAGAACACAGAAGAACAATTATGTCTGAACAGGGACACAAACCTGGGATTCCCAGATCGCGGGAAAGACGGGCTATCTCTATGCCAGGACGCCGACTATGATGTATGTGAAACCTTAACTGCCATGTTGAATTTCTTACAGATCAATTTATGTAGGTCTGCAAATCATCCGGCGACTTTCCGGCAGTCATGATGTCAACCTTATATATGTTGTAATGTCTTGATTCTGACCGATCAAATAACAGAAGACTATTTAAGACAATTATTTTATTAACAGCCATATAAACACAGAAGAATAATTTGTTCTAATCTAGCTTAAAATATTTGGTATTTACACCATTTGGAATTTGATGGTATTTACACAACAGTCGAAAGTTGAAGGTTATCGTGAAAAGAGCTCTCCATCAAGTTGGAGAAACGACACCACAAGACACTAGCAAGGTGTTAGTCAGCACGGTTATTCCAGGATGGAGCGCAAAATACAGCTGTCCGCAATCCAAAAAGTATCTCTCCTCACCAAAGAAAAACTCCCCACTTTATCTCTGTCCAATCTTCTTCTCCCACTTCCCAATGGACCATTTCATCTCTCTATCACCCAATAGTCGTTCAGCAGAATTCAAACATTTGTGGCTCAAGTCTGCTGTGGAAAATCACCCTCAATGGTGCGTGCTAGTAACGGACCGTTCTGGAACACGTGTTTATGATAGTTCCTTCACAATGGGACCATTTGGCATCCAGATGGTCCCTAGAAAGTTCAAGAAGTTCCACCCAAACAATGAAAGAAACCCTGAGTGGGATCCCTCAGCTGAGCATTAATGACCAGATGCGCCGACCACTTGGAGATGAGGAGATCCCCCACCTAGCAATCTGGAGGCATTTAACAATGGAGGGTTTTGAAAAGTGGAGAGCAATTTGCTGGAAATGGCGCTTATCATGAATAGGATAGTTACAATGTATTTAAAATAATAAGGAAAAAATCATAAAACCAGTCCTCCAATCCCAACTCTCTGGTACGAATTTTGTCATTCTATAAAAAGTTTATGACTCTCAGATATTAAAAAAAAATATGACCAAATCCCCATCCTTGATGATACTGTTTGACATGAATGGCATGCAATGTTTTTCTTTTTAACATCAGTGCAACATGAAATAGAGAGTCAATCTTTTAACACTGACAGTTAATTTTTTCGCTAACAAGCTTTTTAATATTTTAACGGATAAGCCTAAATTTCAGCATTAAATTAAAACCATTGCTACAGACTATACATCAAATTAAAATTTAGAAATGTAATAACAAAGAATAAATTGTACAGAAAAGCAACTGATATAGTCAATAAGGTAACTTTTTTAAGTTTTAGGATAGTGAGATGAAGGCTTTGGAAGGTTTAAACATCCATTTCCTCAGACAAGTCTTAGTGATAACCAATCTAGCGCCTGTAAGCACGTTTACTGCTAGGACTCACGTCTGATATTCGAATCCTCTATCTAATTAGATAACCCCTTTGCTATCTTCTAACTAAAATGTAGGAGGGCTCATCTAATTAGATAGACAGCTCGTACAATTAAATGGAGGTGAGAACCACAAGTGTGTTATAAGGCTGTGAATGTGTTAAGCCTATTTTCACGTTCAATTAAAATTTCCGTTTGAATTCTTTTATATTTTCTTTTCTCTGACTGATTACAGTTTTCAACAAATACACTTTTGAGTGTTTCTTACTATATTTTGCAGCTCCATTAATTTTTTAGGTGAAGAGTTAAAGTGTGACTGTGAAAATGTTCAATAACAAAAACTTTTATTTTTGAACGAATTAAAACGTTTGTTTACATTTGTGTGTTGCCAATCGACAATATATAATAAGTGCGAGTTTTATGCATTGCATGTTATTATTTCGTTTTTATTATATATAAATTCTTCACTTAGGTGTTTAATGATTAAAAATGCTTTTTTTCTATAAATATAAGAATTTTCAACATAGAATAGTTAAGTTTTGATTCATTTTCAAAACTATATTCAATCTTATATAATATCACAAATTTTCAGAATGAATACTGGCAATGTATACACAAATATGTTGTTTTCTAACTTTAAATCACAAGTGAGTTATGATGCATTCAATGTGCTAAACTTATTTTCACGTTCGATTAATATTTCTGTTAGACGCCATGTTGATTTCTTTTACATCGCTATTCCCTCTGACTGAACACGATTTTCGATGAACTCACTTCCAAGTATTTCTTATAATGCTTCGTAGCACCATTAATTAAGTGAAAAATTAATTTAATTTGGATGTGAAAATGTTCTAGAAAACACTCTAAAATGCTTGTTTACATTTGATTGTTCACACTTGACATTAAATAATAATAACAATATCTCTGCATATTAATGTTTGGTTTATATATAGATTATATTATTTCAACAAATTCTTCACACATGTGTTTAAGAACTGAAATGTGCTTTCTATGTCCCCAAAAATAAGAATTTTCAACATGGAATAATTATGTTTTGATACATTTTCAAATCTATATCCAATTCAATATAATATCACAAGATTTCAGAAGGAATACTGTCAACGTACGCTTAAATATTTTGTTTCCGAACTTTTACCACAGATGTGTTCAGAGAAAGTCAGTAAGTTAGGCTTATTCTAGCATTCCATAAAGATTTCTGTTGAACACTATCATGTTGATTCCTTTTACATCTTGAGTTTGATAGAATGCAATTTTCGACAATTCACTTTTTTGTACATTGTATCCTATTTTGCCGCTTAGTTAATTAGTTAAGTGAAGGATTAATTTTATGCTGGGTTTACACTCGGCCAATTATTAAACAACTACTAGGCAGCGCATGTGTAGAAAAGCAGAAAAACGCTGTTCGGTTAATCGCAAGTAATTGTGTCTACATGGGCAATAAGTATTATTTTTTATGTATATTAAAAATAATTTTTAATTATATAATTTTTTTTTTAATTTTTATAATGTATAATTATTTTATAAAATTTTATATTGTATAATTTTTTTTTACTGTGCATGTGCTTGTTGAGTTTGAAGAGGGTTTTTAGCGTGAAAAAATTAATCACTTATCATAGATTAATTCAAACATTTTTCCTTTTCAATTCTTTCTTATGAGAGATTGTCGTTCCGTTTCATTTACCATTTTTTTCTATAGTTTTCCAAATTTAGATATGTTGACCTTTTTTTTAATATTTCATTGTGTTTCTTCTTGTAAATGCCCACCTTTTTAATAAGACACTAAGGTAAAAATTCAGAGACGCCAAACCGGCAATTTATAGCCAGGCATGGAAAGCCTGAATCTATTTTACAAAGCTATGGCAAACATAAATCAATCCCCTTCTGCTCATGCGCTGCCTACTAGCCATCTCATAACTGGCTGAGTGTAAACCCGGCATAAGTGGGGTTGAGAAATTATTTAACAGCACATCCTGAATTATGTGTTGTCACTTCACAATAAATAATATGAACAACTCCTGTTAGTATATTATTTATACATAGACTATATTTATTCAACAAATTTTTCACATACGTGTTTATGAAATAATTCATTTTCTATGTCTTTGTATGAATATGAGAATGTACTACAGGGAATTTTTATATTTTGATCCTTTTCCAAAACTATATTCAACCATCCAATATTATCTGAGAGATTTCAGAATCAGCACTGGCAACATGCAAATAAATATTTTGTTCCAAAAGCTTTTTTAAAAAATTCTCCAAACAACAGACGGTTATTTTTCTTGTTTTTCAAACAAAAATTCTAAGTTCTGTTCTGCATAGGTTATCTTATTTTAACAATGGTGAAAAGAAGATTACAGGGATTTCAGAAATATGCACATACCCTTACCCTTTCAAAATACCACAGCGTTCGTATAAGGTACTACTCATTAGCTTTAAACAAAATATTTGTTTTAACATAATTCAACATATTTTTTGGATGCAAATGTAGAAAAATCGCCTTATCGTTTACGCATCTATCTCAATTTTAACACAAAAACGGATTTTTAAGTTAGGTATTTATTGTTATTTCAGGATATAATATTGAAAGAGCTTTTTGCTGTGAATCCTTTATTGAAATAGCACAGATTATAATCTTCCAGAGTAAGAGGGTGGGGAGGCTTTATTTTTATTTTTTTATTTTTTTGGTGTGGGAAAGAGAATTTTTCTATAAAAAAAAACTTTGGTATAAAATGCATTCATTAATATTATCATTTCGATATTAAAATAAGTATAATTTTCAGGAGAAAATCTATAAACAATTTTTAATACCTTTTCTATGAATTTCAATTCTGCTTAACTATTTGTTTTCCGAAAAATAATTCGGTTCATGCTCTTGTGGACGTACCATGACGCCAAATTTGGCGATCTTAAAATTACAGCAACCTTTTGACGAGTCTTATGGCGTCGTGTCTGTCAGAGATTCATTAGAATGTCACCCCGCATCGGCAAAATAGGCACTGCAGAATCTCTAAAAAGCTTCAATTTACTAAGTCTAAAAAGGTGACAGCATTGTCATACCACAACAATAATGTATTAAGGTTTTGATGTGAACTCTAATTCCTACACTTATATATTAACTGTTTATCGCAAAAGTATTGTTAACATTTGTAAATAAAGGAGTTAAGATAGTCCAAGGCTCACTCCAAATTACAAGTGCATATTTATTCAATTAAGTCGAGGACTTGATCGTTGTTCTGTGTGTGTGTGTCATCTATACTTATAATAAAACTCAATGTGTGTGTGTGTGTGTGTTGATATTTTTAAATCTAATTTCAATCCTAATTAATTTCCAAAGTTTTGTCCTAACTTTGCCCATTTTAAAATCGTTCTGAAGTATCTCTCATTTCGTGATCCCATTCCCCTTTTTATATTTAATTAATCCAACAAAAGCTCTGTGAAAATGCTTTTATCAGCTGTTCCCGCAATGTGAGATAAGGGATGAAAATTGCTGACCTAAACAAATTCTTCTAAGAGATACCTAAATTTCCCTTGTCTCAATCGACATGTGTAAAGAAATTCCAATTAGAATCTCATAATATATAAGACCAGGAATAATTAATTTATCTCTCTTTAACGCTAATCTGCTCATGCATTTGCTCTGCTGTGAGCGGACGTGCTTAGTTCGCGCCTATTGTAAATAATTCATGCTTTCTTGGAGAGAATACAACGAAGTAATAAATTCAAAGACTGTTTTCTTTTTTCGTCAACTGCTCTACTTCAAAACATTGTGTTTATATATGTAATTGTTTTAATCCATATTTTCCCAAATTATTTTCTACTTCTTACCAAAAGAATCGGTAACAAGAATCTACAAATTTTTTTGTTTGGTTTTAGTTATATTAACGTCCCGTTTTTAAGCAATACTAGGGCTATTTTGGGACGGACTTCTTAATTTTGAACCATGGTCAGATGACGAGGTCGTACCTGAGCTGACAGCCCTCTCTCCGAAAATTCCACACTAACCCCCAGAGGGAGGACATTTGGCCCCGATGGATTTAACGTGTTCCAGGCCCGTTTACACTGGGGTTCTTCGGTGGAATCGGGCCCTGAACCTGCAACCCTCCAGTTCCGAAGTTGAGACCTTACCACCAGGCCACCGCAGTCCTCACAAAAAAATCTACTAAGAAGAGATTTTGAATGAGTATGAAATATCCAGAATGAAAATTCACAGTAATGTACAAAGAGTGCTTAGAAAAATGGATCAAACAAAATTCTAGCAATGTTCGAATGATAAAAAAATAAAAATACAAAAATAAATAACAGGCAAGAAAAAAAAACATGCAAAAAAAACAAAGAAAATTAATTTTTTACTACGCAACATTATGATCCTCTTAAGATTCATACTTCGGATTTCTAATTCAATTTTTAGAATCCGTATACAGGCATTTCAGTGTATACATTTTTTCTATGTATAAGATATTACATCTGTAACTTTGTATTTTTTATGAGAAACTCATCTCCACATGCCTTTGGTAGTTTGCTTATGGAATTTGGCTTCGTACTGTTTATTAGTAGTTATAATAAATTCCTTTAAAATGCGAATAACATTTTTTGATCTACCTGCATAATAAAAATATATGTTTGTAATAGAATGCATTATGTCAAAGATTATTAATTTTAAAAAGGAAGAAAAGTCTGAATATAAAGTTTGAACACAATCATCGTTCCAACATATGCTACGATTTCTTGACTAAGCAATGTAGTCATATTGCGAAAATGCATAAAATCTATATAAATAAAAATGAATGTTTGTCTGTATGTCTTTTATGCCCTGCTGTACCTCTCATCCGATTGTGATGAAACTTTGAATACTTATTTCTTGTACTTATTTGTTCATGCTGAAGATGGAAAAATAAAATAAAAATATTGCCAACCTTAAAGTCTTGAATAATAAAGTTAAAAAATAGAATTAATATTATTTACGCTTCTCTTTTATATATCAGTCAATTTCATTGAATGTATTCATTTCCAATACGAAAATAAATGCCATTCTTGACGTAATTCTAAATAAAACAAGACAATTGTCTTAAATTTCAAACGATAATTCCAAAATTATTTCTTCTGTGGCAGCAACGCGCAGGGTACCACTTAGTAAATAAGTAAAACTCAGGGTAAATCTTATTTTAGCCCACCTTTGGCGACTTTTTAAAAAATTTCGCCAAATATCAGCGATAATGATCCCAAAATGGCAACCCTGACAACATCTGAAGAGAATACTTCAAATACTTTCAATTTGGCGAAATTTGGAAAAATTGGCGAGATTTCGAAAAAGTCTGAAATATAGGATTTTACCAAAACTCAATTTTTTCGAAATACTCAATGCAAAAATGAACAGGATTGTATTATTTCTTAAAAATGTCTTGTATTAATACTTTCCCATAAGATTTTCTTTCCTTCTTATTCTTTAATCTCTTTTGCGTGATATTTTACAGATGATTATCCTATTATTTGTGTATTTAATATCTGTTGCTAATTCATTTGTTGCTCCTCTCCTTGCAGAAATTGAAAAGATTCATCTCTACAAGTTAAAAGGCAAAATGTGGCTAATTCATTTGTTGCTCCTTTCCTTGCAGAAATTGAAAAGATTCATCTCTTCAAGTTAAAAGGCGAATATAGATTCCTTTACATGTGAGTTACATATGGCAACAAAAATTGATATTATTAAAAGTATAAATGAGGTGGTGAAAATCCTTTTTAGCCCTTAATTTCTGAGATATCGCAGTTATAGAAAACTTTGAATACAAAAATTGTTCGTCTTAATGAGGCGCTAATTTGGCTATATTTATCTATCTTAAACATTAAGAAAGTTATATAAAAATTAAAATTTCCCCCTCCCTCACTATGTTTACCTCCTTTTAGCCTAATGGGTCATTTACGAGTTCGTTCCAAGATTTTTAAAATTCTAACATCATATTCCACGCCAGTTAAAATTCAATAAAAAATAATGTTATTCTGTTTACAAGACAACATGGGCAAAACGTTATATAGATATATATATTTTTAAAGGAAGATGGTTTGAAGTTCTAGGGACCATGGTTGGTGAAGACCTGAAGAAATTTTCTCGAAGTCCTGTCATGAAAGCCGTTGCAACTGGCAGTCTTCCTATAGGAATCTACCTAATATTTGCTTTTGATACATTGAATAAACTATTAGATTAAGCTTCTCCCGCACCAACTCGTCTATTCCGCAGAGGCTGTTGATGTGGTAAGAGCTGTCTTAGACACTTTTGGATCAATTTAATCCCACTACTTTCAATGAACAATAGCATCAGGTTAAGTTAATTTTTTGGGGTATACTAAATTCAAAGATGCGCACTTATGTTCCATTTTGTACATGTGTTAAATAAAAAATGTTGCCAACCTGATGTATATAAATTATATTGTTCATATAAAATTACTGACGATATATCATCGATCATCGATGATATATCCGAGAGTCATAAGCTTCTTGGTATAGCAAAAATCAGATGAGAGTTTGGAATGAGCGAATTTTGGTTTTTCCTTTATTTTTTTAAATCCATAGATAAAGTTAACACCTTGATTGCCTTAGTGCTCACCAGTGATCGACAGACGCATATAAATTACATTGTAAGAAACTCAAAATGGCAGTCAATAGGTTAAATATATCACACTTGTTCTATCAACTGTCAATAAGCTATTATGTTTCGACAATATAATTAATTGTCCTTACTTAATTGGATGTAACACTGACATCACAAATTTTTCTTCAATAAAAATGAACAACCATTTTCTTCCTCAATAAACCTACAAGCTGTATAACCCAATATTAAACATAAAAGATAAACACATGGCCTGCATGAAAAAGAGAAAAAGAAAGAAAAAAACTACGTCTGCCCTTCTCCAAAAAGGGTCTTTCCGGACAACCTGTCAATCATCTGGAACGGCAGGGGCGGCAAATAATCCGGCTAATAGGATTCCTGCCTCCTTTTCCATGGAGGAGCACGTTTGGATTACTTTTTGCTGGGAATAAAAGATATTCATATGAAGAACCAAAGCTCTGCATTCGATACACGCTTGTTTTGCAAGTTGGTTGATATCTAGGAAGATATTAGTGAAAGCAAAATGTATCTGTATTGGAGGTATGAATGAAATAGTTTTCCATTTTTTTCAATGAATCTAATACTTTTTGAATGTGAGGATTGAACTTAGAATTACGGAAGTCAAGTTTTTCTCATTCAACAGTAATTCTATTTGATCTTCAAGATAAATTCAAAAAATTTATTAGTTTACATTTCAGTCTGTTTCTCACCATCGAAATTATAAATAAAATAAAATCAACGACGGGGGAAAAAAGAAGAAAACTAAACATTCAATTTCAATCCTATTCCCTTTTCAATGGATTTACTGTAAAGGGAAAATAATTTGCATCGGGAAAATTTTATTTCATATTTGTAAAAAAAGATAATTTAAATTGATTATGAGAAGCAGTGCACTCGTGATAACAAGTGTTATGATAACTTACATTTTTTTCTGAAAAAAATTTTGGAATTTCTATCAAGAACCCAGTGGGGGGCATCCTCTTCTCAGCTTGCTCATGTACTAAGTCAATTTAGCACCATCTTTTCTGTTTATCCATCGTCTTTTGTATTTCCTGAGAGTATAAAAGGTATAGTGCGCGAGAAGGCGGCAAATTGTCTTGAATTATTGCATTCAGATATTCTCAGGCCCGAGATTTCCCATCCTTTCCATAGTCTTCCAACCATTAAATAAATAGGATCTAAAATTCGTAATATAATTTCTAATGGCAAATGTACGTGTAAAATTAGCCTACTCAGTTTCTGAATTATTGTGGGCAGGAAAAGATGAAAAAACAAATTTTTAAAAGAGAAATGTCGCTCAAATTTTGAAAAAAAATATACAGATTTGATGATAATGCTGTGTATCAAATTCTCATGTCCTTAGTTCATCACAGTCCAATTTAATTCCCATTGAATTATCTAGTGGGAACACCCTATATTATAAATATACATATAATATAACAACATGATAACAGAAAATTAGAACAACACACAAACGTATATTATGTATATATCCTCTAACTTAAGTTAATCGTGACTCAGTAGTTAATTTCTAAATCCTTAGGGTACTTCTGATTTTTAAAGTATTTGCAATGAAATATTTGCTTTTTTTATGTAGAGTAAACTCATAAATGTTTCACAGAAAAATTAATTAGAAATAAAAATTATCTTTATTGAATAAATTAAAAAGAAATTATCTGCCCATTTAAACGTTTTAAATTTTTTTAAATGTCGACTTTCTGTTGCTGAAATCCGCTGAATTTTAAAACTTTGAATTTCATTGTTTATGGTTGATCAAAATTCACCTATTGGATCAATTTCTTCGCTATATGTTGCATAGAACATGTCCATTTTTTAAATTTAATTTTCACTCCTCCAATGGTGTATCCAGCGATTTCCGCGGATTGGCAATCTGTCCCTTTTTCTGTTAAATCCCACGTCTTTTTTTAATCATTGTAGAGTGTTTGTATTTACGACTAGCCGCCTTTGGCGACCATCTGGTTCGCCATGAGTAATGCGTTCTAAAATTTTCAATTAAATCACATATTCATTAGCCAAAATTTGAGAAATAGTTAAAGTTAAAAGATTCAGTTATTAGTAGTTAGAGTCGGTAACTTTATTCGGAGAAACTTTTTGAGTTTAATGCGCTAACAATTTATCTATTATGCTTCCAAAATATTAAAACTGTTTTTTTCGGTAATGTTTTAAAATGTTAAATATGGTTTTTAAAGAAAGCGACAAAGGGAAAAAATTATTGAATTAATGATACAGATATTACAAACGATTACAGAAATATGCCATTAAGTCGGGATTTCAATGCATATGCTGTCTAAATTCAATCAAGTTGACTGTAAATAAAGATAATTTATGGAATTAATGATATATATATTGCAAACGATCATAGAATCCATTGCCTTGCATTTATTTTTTTAGAAGATATCACATTTTATATTTATGTTATTTTATCCAGTCATGTGCTGAAAGTTATATTTCTTTAAATTTTATTTGAGATGATAGTTGTTTTTTTTTATTTGAACTTCCGGCATTGTTTTATTTTATTTTATCCAGTCACGTGCTAAAAAACATGGTTAACATATTTCTTTAAAAATTCGTTAAAATTAGAAGCTTAGGTCATACATTAAAACACTGATGCCATTAGGAAGCTAATTTTTTTATCTTTAAATTGATGTAAAAATTATGTTTATGCGATCATATTTTCGGAAGTTATATTGGAAAAACGTCGAAATTTCGCTTAATTTTGAATTAATTCAAATTCTAATTAAAAATTCGAAAAAAAGGGCTCCGAGGTGCACATTTCCGACCTCCAAGGTATACATGTACCAAATTTGGTAGCTGTAGATCAAACGGTCTGACCTGTAGAGCGCCAACACACACACACACACACACACATTGAGCTTTATTATAAGTATAGATTACAGATTTTTATTATATTACATTTTTATCGTGTAAACAAATAGTGTCCGTTCAATTTTCTTAAAAAATATTTGAACGTATTTGCAAACATCGCATCTGAATAGCGTATTTAAAGAAAGTACGCATCCAGAGGGTTAATATGCATTTTATCCTCTTAAATAGAGTTAATTATCTGGAAGGATGAAAGATTATTCATAACAGACCAAAGCAGGAATTTGATTAATTTGAAAGCAGCAAAGGGAAACCACCACCATTTATCTTATTGTCGTAAAAAGAGTATTAAGCAATATTGATTATATTTCAGTTGTTGTGTTCTCATTTTGTTTTAGTGCATATACTGTCTATTTTGTGCATTCAAGTCTTCATTGTGTTTGCGCATGGTCCAATCAGTTTTAATTTCGTCAAAATGAATATAGGATAATATACAGCAAAAAATGTATATTTTTTCGAAACTAAATATAGAAACTGTTTTTTAAAAATTAAAGTAAGAGTATTTAAAAACAAAATTAAAAAATTCAATTTGGGAATAGGATACTAAAAAGAAAACAAAGAACTTAAATAAAAGTATTCTTTTGTTCACAATGGAGTAAATAAAACTTTGGAATAAATTCATTGAAAAATGGTAGCCACGAATTATAAAACGGGCAGAATCTCAGAATATGCATTTTTATGATGGTCCGCTTTCGTTTATCCGCATGCAGTTAAGGAAACTATTCATATTCAAACCACCAACCGCTTTGAAATTATAACTTGGCAGTGAATAAGCTAAACAAGTTGAACTTTTTGATATAATAACTTCAAAATATTTGTACATTCTATCTTCTTTAGCGTAACATATTGTTTCAGATTTTCTTTTTTTCAAAATGTTGATAACTGCAATTTAAACAACGAAACTTCAACATACCGTTATCAAAACATATCATTTGCGCACGTAAATATTTTCAATAAACATATTTTGAGAAAATTATATATTCAAGTAGTGTAAATAAATATTTATATTTGCAAGTAGAAGCCGAATTCTGACTTTTTACGATGCAGGACAAGATAAAATTTGCACAAGGGACGTGCTGGTTTGTTGATATAGGTTGTTGATAGTTTAATATATTCAAAGAATATGAAAAAGAATGTAAATATAATGTATTAAGAGAAGCGTTGAAAGAAATATTAATAGTTAATTGAATATTAAAATTCAGACAATGGTCGTAAGTAATCGTCTAAAGTTTTCGCTAAGCTAATAATTATTAAGTAAAAATCTTTTTGAATTCTTAACGGAAAAATATTTCTTTTTACTAACGAAGTTGAATTCTTGCGAACAATACTCGACTTTCTGCAACTCTTAATAATTATCTTTAAAAAGCTATATGTCCTATCAAATATTACAATTATATATTTACTATTTGTTTTATAGTAATAAATACATCTCTTTTAATACATTTCAAAACATGATGAAGTAAAGCAAGTATATATTGATGAAAAGTGTTTCTATCTTTTAAAAAATGGATTTAAAAATTTTGTTACAAACATATGATTTGCATGGTAGAATAGCATACCAGATTTCACATACCCAGTTCGTTGAATTTGAGCTGTTGTGTTATAACACATAAGGCGAACAATGATCATTTAATATATTGCTACGAATCTGTGATTTTGCTTCTCTGCTTCAGTAATGTCATCGTAAAGAAGACTGATTTATAGTCATCTGTATTGAACGGTTCCCAGGTGTCTCATGAAAGATCCCAGAGCTTGGCGACGAAATGGATAATACCCGAAACATCGAGAATTTTCCCGATCCGTTCATTAGGAGCCGAGATGAGTCCAGAATGCTCTTGATCTATATGAATGTATGCTCTACATCTCCTAAATGAATGGAACAACTTTAATAGAAAACTGCATAATTATCCTTCAAGAAAAAAAAAGAATCCTATCTTCCTTTCAAAGTACAAAATTTAGTCAATTAGAAATTCATCAAAAGTTTGCCGTCATCATTCAGAAACTTTGGAACAAACAATATTATAAGAAATATGCCAATACCTTTTTTTCAATTCTATATTATACTGTCTCAATAATATAAATTTCATTTGTGCTCAATATTTGTCTCAACTATTATTGAATGAAAAATTATTAGTTTTCATTGGTATATTTCTTCCTTTACTTCACATTGTTTAGACATGGAACATTAAAGAATGTTTTTTTTAATTTCATTCCTTTTTCTATAAACAATTAATGGCCATACATACAAATCATGTTTTGTTTTTAATTTTACGGCATTCCTTTCAAAATTTCGAAATTAACAGAACAAAATAAAATCAAGCAACTGAACTTTAACAGACGCAATAATACCGAAGAATGGAGGAGTATGTTGTGCTTTGGACATGTGTACCATCAATCACTAACCCTATTTTCCATTTTTGCTATTAGTTCATACTTTCCTTATATATATTTATTTACATATAAAATTTTTAATCCTTAATAAAATACTTTTTATTCCTTCACTCAAGTTCAAATACAAATTTTAGGACTTATTGTGGATGAACATGATATTAATACAGTTTTTTTTTCAAATATTAATTCATTCATTTATTAAATTTAATAAACTTTTAATTTTAAATAGAGTTTTAATAGCTTATAAGGAAAATTGAAATCAAAGGGCAATAGCTCAATCAGTAAAATGCAATGATTTCAGTATTTTTCACGCGAAGGTGAAAAATGCGAGTTCAATTCTTGTTAAAATCAATCATTTTTTGATACTTAATAATTGTTTTCATAATTATTTACTGAAAAGTAACTAAAATAATATTTTTTGTTGATCTAAGTAGGAATTGATTTTTTTCATAGTTCTTGTTTATAGCGAATACGCGGCGATTTAATTTTATAGTGAATAGCTGAATTATTAAATATATATTCAGTAGGAGTATTTTTTGTTGCTTTTCACGTCTTCTTTGAAAATGCAGTGATTGAAGCCGATTCTGCAACCTATAAAAGTAAATAATATAGAAAAATTTGTTTTTTGTTTGCAAATTTGAAGAATTTCTATTCTTCTAAATTTGTCGTATAACCTTGCAATAAACTGCATATTGTCAATAAGTTGGAACGAAATCAGAGAAGATTACTATGTGTCGGAATAAATTATTACTATATATTAACTAACTAGTTATATTATTAACTTCTAGTCACATGGATCACAAACATATCCTACACTTATCCGAGATCTATGACGATCCATAGTGTTTTGTAGGTTATTTAAATAACAACATGTCTTAGGATTAGGAGAGGGAGAAGTGAATAAATGGATTCCGAAGCTATAAAAAATTGAAGTTTAAGGTGCTGAAGAAGGAAGGAAAAATTTTATTGCAGAACTTTGTAAAATGTTTTGCATTAAATTTACAAGCTGTATTAGAAAAATATTTTCTAACAAGTAATATATTTTTTAAATTATTCAATACCTACATATTATTCTATATTATTTATATATATCCTTTATTATTTACTAGCCGCCTTTGGCGACCAGCTGGTTCGCCATGAGTAATGCGTTCTAAAATTTTCAATTAAATCATATATTCATTAGCCAAAATTTAAGAAATAGTTAAAGTTAAAAGATTCAGTTATTAGTAGTTAAAGAGTCGGTAACTTTATTCGGGAAAGCGTTTTGAGTTTAATGCTCTAATAATTTTTCGATTATGCTTCCAAAATATTAAAAATGTTTTTTTCAGTGATATTGCCAAAATGTTAAATATGTATTTTAAGCGAAAAAATTAAAAAAATTATTGAATTAATGATACAGATATTGCAAACGATTATAGAAATATGCCATTAAGTCGGGATTTCAATGCATATACTGTCTAAATTCACTCAGGTTTACTGTAAACAAAGATAATTTATGGAATTAATGATATAGATATTGCAAACAATCTTAGAAACCTTTGCTTTGCATTTATTTTTTAAGAAAATATCACATTTTATGTTTCTTTTATTTTATCCAGTCACGTGCTAAAAGCTGCATATCTTTAGATTTGATTTGCGATGATAGTTTTTTTTTTTTATTCAAACTTCCGGCATTCTTTTATTTTATCCAGTCGCGTGATAAAAACATAGCTAAAATATTTCTTTAAAAATTCGTTAAAAATAGAAGCTTACGTTATAAATTTAAAAAAAACTTATACCGTTCGAAAGTTAATTTTTTTATCTTTAAATTGATATAAAAATCATGTTTGTGCAATCATATTTTCGGAAGTTATAGCGGAAAAACGTCGAAATTTCGCTTAAATTTTAATTAATTCAAATTCTAATTAAAAATTCGAAAAAAGGGCTCCGAGGTGCACATTCCCGACTTCCAAGGTATACATGTACCAAATTTGGTAGCTGTAGGTCCAACGGTCTGGCCTGTAGAGCGCCAACACACACACACACACACACACACATTGAGCTTTATTATAAGTATAGATAATCTTTTGCCGCGTAAGTAATCTCAGAGATTGGCGACAAAGTTGGCTGCCATTTAGTGATAGATTTGGCGACCAAATAAAAATTACTGGAAAAATTTAATTAATGAATTAATATTTGAATTAAAAATGTATTAACATCAAATGTCATCCACTATAAGCTTTAAAAAATGTATTTGAACTTGAATGGAGGAATAAAAAGTATTTTATTAACAATAAATATCTATAGGAAGAGTGTGAACCAATAGTAAGTATTGAAAAAAAAGACATCGTTTTAGTAAGCTATACAAACAGAGGTGTAAATATGTAGTAATCACTGAAGAAGAAAGAGTTTCATGTGTTCACAGAGACTAATAATAAAATCTGATTTACAAATGGAGTATAAAAACAGAGATAGAGAGAAATGATTGAAACTATTTAAGTTAAGTAAACATGAGTTTCTCACGAATCAAAAGGTTGTTTGTCAAGCTTTTAGCTCCACCAATGTTGAATGAAAGCCTGTAAGTCTCTTAGTACTTTTTTTACTCATAGTATCGATAATCAAGACGAAATAGGATTAACAACACAAATTTACAAGACTGACTTAAATGCAATTATAAATTTATTAATTAACTGTCTTAATCTTATTATTTAAAAACATGAAAAACTAGCTTTGAATAGATAATATATAAAATAAAATTTCTGTGATTGAAATAAATAAAATATTGATTTTAAACGTTATATTACATTTTCTGTCAAAATTTTCAATTTAAATATTTATAAAAAAAAATTAATACATTCTGAAACAATGTTATTTAACAATATTAAATGCATTTATAAAGTTGCTCGTTATCTCTGCTTAATAATTGTAGATTTTTAAACTACAACAAATTCATAAAATATAAATCATACATAAAGGTTTATCATTATATGTTGTTTCTAATTAAGGGGTTCAATTTTTTAATTTCAGTTTTTTTTATAAATTAGGCATCAATTTATAGAAATTGTTAGTAAAATAACTTATCAATCAACAATATCACAGTTACCATTTCAATTCCCTAAAACACACCTACAATGATAAATCCTACTCGTTTTACTAATTATCTTTTCTATTAACAATGAAGATTAATTAGTTTTTTTAATTTTTCATTGTCGAATAAATTAAGATTAAACTACTAAAAGCAGAAACTTGTTTTATGTCTAGCAGTTGATCTCTCTTGGGGTACATTTTTGTTCCTTTCAGATTGTGTGACTTTTTTAAACTTTTGGTTATTCTTCTTTTACCTTATAAATATAGAATCTTTTAATTATATACAACACTATTTAGTTTAGACTAAACAAAGAATGAACAGTTGTATTACTTTTAACAATAGAAATTACTTGTGCCTCGTGGATAACATAAAAATAAACTTGTCAAAGCCAAAATGTCATTGAAGTATATAGCATACAGTTTTTAAATAAACTCTATTTCATAATCATTTGTATTGTCTAGTTGTTTAATATAAAAATAAATCTTCCAAAATCCAAATATTATTGGAAAATATAGCATATTATTTTTGAATACATTATTTTTTAATCATTCGTATTGTTCAGTTGATTAATATAAAAATAAACTTGATAAAAACAAAATATTATAGTAGAATATATCAGATTTTGTTAAAGAACATTTCATAAACATTTCTAATGTCTAGTTGATTGATAGGAAAATAAACTTGCCGAAGTAAAAATTATTGGAGAATTTAGCAGACGATTTTTAAATAAACTCTATTTCATTATTATTTTAATGCAACAATGATATTTTAATGAAGCAACGAGAGACCTTATTAATGTCTTTCATATTTTCGTTCAATACCAATTAAAATCAAACTTCAAGGGATAAAGAACAGAATGTCTCTAAAACTGATATTCGAGTTTTATATTTTGTTATGATTAGCTCTAAAGCATGATTTGACTCTTGA
Organism: Argiope trifasciata; assembly: GCA_026543055.1. Lineage (NCBI taxonomy): Eukaryota > Metazoa > Arthropoda > Arachnida > Araneae > Araneidae > Argiope > Argiope trifasciata. Next base: position 188,296 of record JAPMOQ010019781.1, on the reverse strand, counting down.
AACTAAATATTCATTCTGTAACTGCTCGTTATTCAGTTCTCAAATGCTTCCTGTTTTAATTTTTAACTGCCGTCTTGAAGTTTTTCTATAGTGACTGTACCTGAATTTCTCCTCGTTAAATCGGTACTCGTAGTCAGATAACATTTAATAAGTGTACTCTTATTTTTTTTAATCATATACGGGCTTATTATAAAAGTCATAATTTTGTAATTAACCGATTTAAAAGCAAATCGTTTGGCTTAGTGGAATGGAATTATTTTTAATTCCGAATTCATTATCAGTATCTAGATTTAAGTTGAGATTCAAGTGGAAATCTGAGGAGACTTTAAATGAAGAATATCTTAAGAATTTTGAAAGAAAAATCATTTAATGATATTTGATATCGGATAATTGCTTTCTAGAATACAAGATAAACGAAGAGAAAGTATTGTAACTGTCAAAAGTTTCGACTGCGGGTTTTGATGAATCTGGAATTCATTTTTAAACACTGAATGCAAAAAAAATTGAAATTATGTCAGCTTAATTACCGATTAATTTTGTTTTCCTGTTAAATTGTGACAGCATAAATGGAACAAAATCGAGGAATGTATTTTCGTATACTTTATTTGCATTAAAACTATAGGAAAACTATATATCGAATTTTCAACACTATCTGTTAAAGGAAATACAACATTTTTTTCTTTGAATGCTGCTTGTGATCAATATTCAGAAATGAAACAACTATGAAAATGAAATTTTGAAAAAAGGTTTTATCACTAAAGTGTGCTGAAATTTTTAGTAATCCAGCCCTTTCATTATAGCAAAATTTATTAATTTAAAAATGCTATCTTTATTCAAATATTCCTTATTCTATTATTTAATGGATGAGAATTTTTTAATTAAGTGCATAATTAAATTAAATTTTGAATTAATCATTTTCAGAAAGTTTGAAGGATAAGGTCATTGTAATTCTTTTATAAATTGAAAATTCCAAATAGATCTACATGTTTACTTCCTCGTGAACGTTAGAAAATCATTTTACAATTATATGACAAACAAGGCATTGTAAGTGTTAAAATTTGTGAGTTTGATATTTTGAATACCAGGTAATCTTCAAATAAACATATTTTTGAAATTAAGTCAACATGTGGGCGACAGATATAAATCAAAAACACTTTAGATTAAAACAGAGAAAACTTGGAATGTGGTTTTAATACAAATTAATAGATTTAAAAAAAATCAAAACTAGAGAGTAAACCAACTTGTCTGTCTGTTTATCCCAAACGCAACCAGTTATATCGGTAAAACAATTCAAAGTTTTGAATATATTTGTATCACATTTTGAATTTAATCCATCACGGATAGAAACAGGCTGCTCTTCTACTCGTTCACTTACATATAAATCAGATAATTTAAAATGCAAAGGCATACTCAATTTTTTCTTTAAAACTCGGATGTCGTACAAAATGTCCATGTAAAGAATTCTGAAAATAAAGTGCATCCTAATGGCCCTCATGGCTTTGTATAAGGATCACTGTTTTAGATATATAAATACTAACGGATTACATCTGAATATAAACTGATGATTTAAACAAAACGAAAAAATAATCATGAATGCGCTTAGTTTAACGTGTTATTTGAAACAGTCTACTTTATTATAGTATTCATTTTACAGTTTGTCTGTCACTACTTATATTTTTGAACCTATGCTCAGGTTTACTATGGTAAAATTGGGTCCAAGATGGCGCTATACAACATTGTCAGCATGAGAGCAAATAGAAAAAGGTTCTAATATTCAGTTATAAAAAAATATTTTTGTACATAAAATCATAGCTTTTTTTCAAGAAAGACACCTTCATAGATAAACTAAAAATGCAAAACTTTAATTAAATACATAATTTGATATAAATCTTTAGGACCGTTTCTGAGGTACACGGAATAAATAAATTTAGATATTTTCTCATGGAAAAAGTATTTAAAGTTATAATAAATTCATATGATTGCTTTTTAATTTCAGAGTCCTTCTGTCTCTTAAATGTTTAGTAAAATATTACGGTAGGTATATACTGCGAAGAAATATCGATGAAAACAGTTTTCAAGTGCAAGATACTGGTAACTGCAACTCATTCAGTAATTCTGAGAAAACTGTCACAAGAAATATTAACACATTCGCTGCCACTGACGCACTTGTGCGTTACAAATAATATGTAATTGTACCAAACCATCTCTGTTATTAGATGACACCTTCTCTACTATAGTTAAAAGATAGCAAAGGAGGGGACATCTAATTAGATAGATGATCCTGATATCAGGCTTTGGTAGTGGCAGTGAACGTGTTAAGGAACTGTGCCCTTCCAACCATATTTCGCAATTCTATTGTTTTTAATAGCACTTGCAATGGACAAGCTTGCAGACTAAGTCAACGATTTTGAACCTAGGATGCGTCTCGCTTTAGTAACACCAACTAGGGTCAAGAATAAATCTTAGCTACTCGCCCATAATATTCGCTTACACAATCCCTTTTCACAGGTTAAACATTCACGCATCTCACAGAGAAAACAGATGAATAACAACCACGCCCGAACCGGGACTCGAACTCAGGAAGCCCAGATCACGGGGAAGACGCGCTACCCCTCCGCCAGGAATGGCTCGCATTTCTATTAATGAAAACTTATACAAACGGATGTTTAGCCTTCAAACCAGGCAGAAATTTAGAAGACGCTAATTCGCAATTTTTATAAGTCGAATCCCAAACTTGACTTTATTCAGTTAAATCATCTAAAAAAGAAACAGTCTGGAGTCTTGATGTTAAAAATTATGTTCTCTGTGAAATGAAAACCTTCATTTTGTCTTCCACTGTTTTTATTTAGTTAAATAGTAAATATAAAAATGTATAGAAATAGTAAATTATATTTATTTGAGAAAGAATAGGAACAATCAAATAAATATTACAAGTTACTATATAGGTATTCGAATAGGCAAATATTTTATTTCTACATAAAAGCTCATTTTCATAAAAAATTGAGCTTTTAATCAGACCAAAAATAAAATCAATTATTGATAATTATATTTTAGCACAGAAAAAAGAAATCTAAAATATTTTATTTAAATATGGGTATGAAATCAATATACATAGGCTTTTAGGTTTTTAATTCATTTATGAATTTATTCTACATTTAATTTCCCATATTGTAATTATAATCTGAATGAAACACAAAAACAAGCAGTCAACAAATTTTCATATAAATATTGCGTTATTGAAATTAATTGGTGTTATTGCTTCATGAGATATACAAACAACGGCATCTATTATTTTGATTAAATGTTGTCATGGCGACAGAAAAACATCTTTTGTCATATATCGCTATATTATCTTAATTTTTATTAATCTTTGTAGAAATTAGGATGAAAAACGAAATTGATATGAATTCCGACATACGTATTTCTAAACAGCAAAGTATTGTCATTAACATTAAGAACACTGATTAATATTATCTAATAACTGAAAAAAATCCACCCGACTTATTTAGAATTACCTTGACTTTGATAGCTATATTGAACAGAAAATATAACTAAAATGATATATAATAAGTAATATTTTTCTTAAAAACTTACCCTATTTTAAATAGCAAACTATCTAAAACATATTAAGTTCAGATTCATAAATTCACCTACTTTTCCATCAAATTTCGTATTTCTAAAACAGACAAAGCCAGCTTTAAAATATTGTAATTTATACATGTAACACTGTAGATTTCACATAAATTGTCAGTTTTAATAATTGTCTAATTCAGTCATTTCCGGTCGAATTTCCAACTGCATAAAGATGCAAGATAACTTGCTTCGAAAAGTATTAACACTTTAGATACAATGTAAAGCGCAATAAATCCAGTTGTAAAATTTATTGAGTCTATAAAAGGCATTTGAATGAATATTTGTCTAAAATCTAATATACATAAAATTACAACTCAAAAATGCTTTGTATATTATGCAATATATTTTCTTCAAACTTCGTTGACTAATGTCATGGAAACTTTTTAAAAAGCAAGATTCGCAGCAAATGATTAAATAGTGAAATTTTATTAATTAAAAATGTTAATGTTTTATCTCAAATATTAACCCTTTAACTACTAACAAGGCATGTTTATCCCACACTCTTCCAAATTCCGTAGTCAAAAAGTACTTACTATTTCATTCCAAACGAATGAAGACGCGGTGGTCTGGTGGTAAGGTCTCGGCTTCGGAACTGGTGGTTTGCATTTCGAGACCAAATTACACCGAAGAACAGCCGTGTAAGCAAGTCTGGTGCATGTTAAATCAGTTGGGACCAAACTTCCTCCCGTTGGTGTGGTGTGGAAGTTTGGAGAAGGGATGCAAGCTCAGGTGCCATCCTCGTTATCTAACCGGGGTTCAAATTTACAAGGTCTGCTCCAAAATAGCCCTACTGTTTCTTCAAAACGGGAGATTAATATAACTAAACTAAAAACCAAGCGAATGAAAATACTGTTATGAACCAGTAAATTTGTTTTCCGCACTAATAATGTCATCATGTAAAAGAATGATTTACAGTCATCTTCAATGGATGCGGATCAGGTGCCGCATCAAAAATCGCAGTGCTTGGAGACAAACTTGACTGCCATTTGGCGATGAATTTGATGACTTTAGCGTCAAAATGGATAATTCTCGAAGCTTCGAATATTTTGTCGATCCGTCCATTAGTATTGATATATGTCTTTATACGTTCTGACTGGTCCAGAAGCCTCAAGTTTCCCCTGCCGGGAACTATAAAAGGTCAGCACTCTCTAGCTGTGAGGAGTCATGGTGAGTAGTCATGAACTGAGGTCCTGAAGTGGTCGTCTTGGATTAGTAGTTTTGAACTGAGTTGTGTGAAATAGTGAGTCTGCAGCTAAAGCGAGAAGAGATTGGAGAATGTACAGCAGTCTGGAGAGACTGTAGAGCAAGGGTCCGAGGATCCCCTGTCCTGCTGAATGCTGTCCGGTCGATTTGTGTGTTGTGAACGTTGTCACTACTTGTGAGCTACTGTCGTTGCTGTGTGATGCTGATTGTTCGTCTCGGCTGTAAATATTTGTCGTCTTTGTGCTGTCCTGTCTTCGTGTAAATAAATCTCCTCTTTGTGTTTCTACTACGGGACAGTTCATTGCGTTTATTTCTGCACCACACAGCCACCACAACACGAAACGAACTCGGTAATATTTTAAACCCTGTTTTTATGTGTTTTTGAAATAGTACATGCAAAGTTTAGCTGAAATTCGGTGCATTCATTAAATTTTATAATACAGGTTCTAGGGAAATTTTACTTTTTGCAGTTTTAAAATCGTATTTAGAACAATTTATATTTTCGAGAAGCAACGAAACTTAAAAGTAATTTAGCGTAAATTATAGTTTACTTGAAATGAAAGTTGTAGGTCTGTAAAAGGATTTTATCTCACATAATCATTATCTCATATAAATTATTACTATTTTATCTTTAAAGCCATTTCAATCTTAAATTAAAGTTGCGGTCAGTAAAAAGATTTTACGTGATACAATTATTATCTAGTATAAATTATTACTATTTTATTTTTAAGCATTTTTAACCTTGAATAATTTTATTAATAATAAAGTAATTAAAAATGATACCAGAGTTTTGATGAGTGGAATACATTTTGTATTTCATTTCAGTTCCAAAGTTCTTCCCACTCTCACTTGATAACTTCATTGTCGAAAGTAGCTATTTTGGAAAATTAAACTTGTATATTGTAACAATTCATTGTAAAGCTCTTCAAAATTCAAATATTTATTCATATGAAATTATCCAGTTCCTTGCGAACAATTTTTTGTTTTTATACATATTTTAAATATAACTTCTGTCGAACTTTCAAACTATTAAATCCAACTTTAATTAATAATGTTTAAAAAAGGTGAACAATTTTTCAACTTTTTTTTAATCCTTTTTATGAGAATTCTATTAACCACAGAGAAATTTTGATTCAATCAAAAAATGATTTTTTAATTATTAAATTAATTAGAATTATACTGAGAATTTCCATAGAATAGTCAAAGAAAAGTTAATTGATGCAAAACTAATTCTCTCCAAATTATTCTAAAACTATAAACCCACTTTCCGAAAAAGGTGACTCTATATTAATATCGGATTGATCTATTAGTTAGGAAAAATCGTATAAAAATATAGTCGTTTTTATTACGAACCAGTTATTTCTTCCCGACTTGTAATCCATTTTTGAACTCTTCCCCCATCAATAAATGGACTCATCTGTCCGAAATCGAAGGACATCCGCCAAGTTCTAAGAGCAGGAATAAATCTTTTTTTTTTTTTTTAATTTTCAAATAATTCTGAGAATGAATTTCCAATTTCTTTGAGAACTCTTTTTTAAATGAGTAATTAAAAATATTTTTAGCAAGGTTAATGGTCATCATTATATATGAAATAATATTTTTCACGTATTTTAAGCAACATAAAAAGGGATTTGATTGATATAAATTGCTATATAAAAACACCGCACTACTTTTAATAAAGAAAAGCATTTTTTAAAAAAAATATTTATGCTCCTTATTCTTTTAAGCTGTCATATAAGCCTCATTCGTCTTAATATAAAAATTATTGGAAATTAATTTATATTTTTATTTCAAAAAATTACGTTGTCCAATGAAGAAATTTTAATTATTAATACTTCTTAATGCGTCGTGCGATATTAATATGTAATATTTATTAATGTCATAAAATATTTAATAAAATTTCTTCGCTTTATTATTCTAATTTTTAAATTCAGAACTTGGATGAAGTAAACTGAAATGAAGAGTTAATATTACTTATTTTCACTTAAATCCTTATTTTAAAGAAAAAATAGCATCTCATCAAAAAAAAGTTGGAAAAATATTAATTTAAAAAAATTTTACTTTATTTTTTGTCAGTAATTAAATCAATAATCTAGAAAAAAATTATTTTACTTCACTTTCATAGATTCTTCTTTAAAAAAAAGCTAAAAATATTTGAAGAAAACCATTAATTATCTTATTTATATTAAATAGTTTTTCAACTGATTTCATTTTGTAATATATGATTATTTATGGACAATAATGGGTTTCACTTTCAAACTGCGTTGACGGAAATTCAAACAGTAAATACACATCCACTTTCTTTTGTTAGAAAGTTCTAATTTGAAAAAAAATAAGCCAACACTTTTTTTTAAATAAACTAGAAAATTTTAAAATTTTGGCTATATAGTAATAATTCTGTTAGGTATCCGACTATATAAAAAACACTGGTATTTGTTATCGACCACATTTACGATTTTTTATTGTTATTTCTTGTAGTTCAGACTCTTCTCTTTCCAAAACAGTTTATCTTTTCTAGGAAAAGGAAGTCCTCACCTATTAACTGGGGAAATTTTAAGCAAATCATATTTTTCAGCTAAAGTTTGTCTTCGATTTTCTCAAAACATTAATTTTCAACAGTTAATATCTCAAAAACCAATAAAGGTATATACATAGAAATTTCAGCATGTGTTTTAAATAATATAGGCAATGATATGAACCAAAAGTTTTATTGTTGGTAAAATACTTTTTCATTTATAGGATTTTTTTTCGTAAAATTAAGTTGTGAATTTATAGGGCAAAGGTGCATATATACGTATATTTTTACCCATAACTTCTTTGCATCTTAAAATTTTTCTTAGATTTTGAAACATTTCATTCATCATTATATTCTATAACTTGTGTACAAAGAAAAACAAGGATTGTTGCATTACAAGTTTATGTAAAATGTTAACCATTTTGGTTAAATTTGAATAAAGTTTACTGCAAATTTTCCTATTTCTCAAAATATACTAGATTTTCAAATAATTATTTTGTATTTATAGTATGTTGTATTATAATGGACTACATCTAAAAGTCATAGTTTTAAACAGTATTTTTAAAAAATCCAATTTTTCAAAACTTTTCCTTTGAATGTGGCCGGATACCTTAAAAAATTGTATTTCCACAGTATCATTCCATGATATATTTCTGCAACATAATGATTGACAACGGATTCCACAACCCTCCCCGCTTTCGCGCATGCTTTAGGATAGATTTAATTCGTTTAAATAGGGGTGAGAAGAAAGTTTATAAAAACGGGATGTTTACATTTAAGGATAAAATAAATTCGGTTTACTCGCAGAGTGAATTAAATTAATACGGTTAGAAATGACACTATGTTCACTAACACGTGAAAAAAATTTTAAAAAAAATTATCTAATGGGGTGAAAATCCAACATCGAAGAATGGCAAAGAATTCCTGAAATGCGTTCCTCCTTCTGCGTCTCTCCCTTCAAAGAGGTAAAATCCTCGAAAAGTAGTCGTCTCAGAATACTGAAACGAGCAGTATTCGTTTCTAGGCTGAGGATCCCGTAACATAAAATAAATAAATAAGAAATTGGAAAGCCTTAAAGTATATAAAGAAGGTTAGTTTAGTTATATTTTTATAAACTAAGTTGAAAATGAGAACAAAAAGATTTAACGTAAAAAATGAAAATATTCATTGACTAATAGGCATGTTTCGACTTCGTTTACCCGTTAAAAAAAATTATACGACCTCATATGCATCTTACATTTTTTTATTTTCCCGAAATCATAGAAAATCGTACACATTTCTCAGAATCTTTCCCAGAGTCTTATTGAAAAAGATGTTAGAGATATGTATCAACTACTCCATGTATGTACATCTGTGATAAAAGGGATATTTTTTATAGAAGGTTGCTCTGCATTTCGGAATAACTTTTTGAAAATGAATTAGATCCCCACGCTTTGAAGTCTGTGCTCTACCCTTTGGGGTAAGAAACGCATCCGCCCGAACGCGCGAGCAGTGAAAAAATAATAATAACGTTCGTCGAGGTGATAAATTATTCAAGGCGCACATCAAATCAAAATCTTAACTGAAAATGCGACGAAATTTTTTTGGTGTAAGGATAAAAAGGTACTCTTCCTCTCGTGCATATTTTGGAAAAAGAAAAAAAAACGGGAATATGAACACGATACCCGTTGGAAAGCGAATATTTTATTTTTAGAAAAGGGATAGTGACATTTCTTTCGATTTACATTATTTTCAGAATGGTAAGAATTGAAAATGAGACTTTTTTCAGCTATAATGAGATTTCTTTCATTTAATAAATTCAAATTAATTAAATATGTGCTAGTCCTTGACTACATTTTTTTGTAACCTTTGGAATGAAATATTTTTATTAATGCGAAGGGTGTTCCAAAAGTAACACAAGAATTGGATTTGGCTCCGTTCGAGCAGTAAAGCTTTGGTAATCATATTAAACAAACGATAGTTTAGGATTACTAAAAACGGAGCTTAAAACGACAGAAGGCAAGATTTGAATTAAATAAAAACCGCTATTTCTTTTCGCTTTAACCCTTTAACGCGCGCAAATTTAAATTTTCTGAATTTTTAAAAAGGATGTAATTAATTTGCATGCAAAGGGTCTAAGGAGAATAAAAATACCTTTAAAAAATTTATAGTGGATTACACTCCACTGTGGGTGGTGGTTTTGCAGTGAAACCACCGCGCACCTACATTATTTTCTGATAAATAATGAAACTTTTGAATTTACTTTGAAACACAATTATTCATTATTCATTTATAGAAACACAAAAACATACAATATTATCAATGAAAATTATCTACACAACCTTAAAACAAGAAAAAAAAATTATAAACGAAAAAATTCGATAACTATTCGATAGATTCGACAACCAAGGTAAAGAGGCAAAAAAAATTTTACAACACGAAAAAAAAAAAATTATAAGATTCAAAAATCAAGAAAAGGATGCACAAATAATTTCCTGATTCACTTGATTTCCCATAAAAATTAAAATTTACCTATGAAAATTACAGTAAATATACCCATATATCTTTGAATAAGTTCCACATGCGATAAATTAGACTGCAAAAAATGTAAGTAAAATGAAATCAATTTGCTGAAGGTAATTTAATGTTCTTTAAATTCTTCTTCCAAATTTTCAATTTATTTTATTCACTTGAATTGCTAGATAAATTTTCGAATTTGGCAAGATTACTTTTTTAGAAACGTTATTAATGTACAGTTCCAAAGGGGAAAATATTTCAAGAAAAGATATTAAAATATTTTACACGAAAAAGTCTTTGGGAGCAGTTTTGTAAGATATACGGAATCATAAGAAACCAGTAACACCAGTGAGATATGCTGCATAAAACCTACCAAGATAATAGATTTTATTCTTTTTGATATTCATATTTTAAATATAGAATTCTCCCTAGAATCAACGAAATGTAAGGTAGGAAGTTTTAAATTAGTATCTTAATAAACTGTTTTGCTTTATTGTAAAAAACAATTTATTCTTTAAAAAATTCTATTTTACAAAGAAAATAAACTTTAAAAATAAATAGTACTGATTACATCCAATAAGAGCAAAGCAAAATAAAATTTATTTTTTATAGGAAATTTTAATAAACAAAACTGCAACCTTAGATATAAAATTTTTTTAGATTAAAAATTAAATGGCTGTAATTATTGAAATTACAAACAGTATTCTCAAAGACATGTAAAAGCTTTATTTATAAAAACTATTTAAATTTAAATCATTTTCAGTTTGTTCTGAAAATAATGAATATGGTAAAACATTTTTGGCAAGATTTCTTCTAAACTTCCAGTCTTTTTTTTTCTACCTTTCATTTCGTAAATCTTAGTAATTTTTATATAATTAAATATTGTTCGTTTGCAAAATACGAGGCATATGAGAACTTGATGTTTTTGTGTCCGATTGATACCGTTGGACTTTAAAAAATAATGTTCTCAAAAAGTAACTTAAAATTTGCAAAGGCATTTTTTGTGAAATAATGTTAAACGACCGAAATTTAAAATCATTTCATCAGTTACACGAGAATACCTTACTTCAAAATTTTCTTTCTTCCTGCAGTCCTTACAATTTACAAATAATTGTATCTTCACATCGAAATATTTCAGGGAACAAAAATTTAATTTAAAACTGATCGTATATCAAAATTTACTATGTGTAAAATTTATAGGTTAAACGATAAACTCATTTCAATTCACTACTGATTGCATTTCTTTCTCAAGTTCCAAAAACAAGATTTAGTTACTCAGTTAAATCCATCCCATTTCTTCTAAAAAGTTGAAAATAAATATGTCAAAAATTTTAACGCTGAATTAACTTTAACATCCAGTATGTGAAATTGTTCAATGTCTCTTCCTGTATTTCATCGTAATAAAATGACCTTATCCATGCTCGGATCAACTTCACGTTGAGAAAACGGTTGATTCGTTTAAACCGAGGTTTTCGGAATTATTTCGGCGTTCCGATCAACTCCTTATCTCAGAAGTTACCTACCCAAAGTGGTACGTGGTTGCCATGGTAATAGCAGGAAGTTACCAGATGCCGTTTCTCTACTCCCACTCTCGTCCTTACAAAGGGACAATAGAGGCACTTTTAAATAAGAAAGTAGAATCTGAAGAAATTCAGATATTATCTGAGGGAGGAATTAAATTAAACCAGAAACGGAAGATGAAAAGAATTGTAGCCAATAAGGAAAAAGAAGAATGTAAATGGTTTCTTTGTATGGCCGTACATGCGGATGTTAGCTGAAGCGTGAATTAAAAATTTTAGTCGTCCGTTTCAGTATGCTTTTACTTACATAAGCGAAAGAATCTGGCCTTGTCATTTCGATGACAAGGTCAAATTTGGACCTCATGGCACGTTTTGGGCCTCTCAGAATTTTTTAAAAAGTATGTTTACTTTCTCGTATAGGAAGTATTCTAATTGTCAGAAGCTCAAGTTCGAAGTTTTTTTCTCGATTCGAATCGATGCAGTCTCCTTCTCTCCAGACCTCACTGAGTTCAAAACCCACCTTTTAAAAAGTGTATGTATGTTCATCTGTACCTAATGACAAAGATAACTCAAAAATGCTTTCAGCTATATAAATTTTTAAAAAATATATGATTTTTGTACCAAATTTGTAGATTCCTCTCAAATTTTCGGCTCACTATTTTACCCTCGATGATTTTCAATTGCGTTATCAACAATTTCTTCAGTAAAATTAAATTTATTGTTGAAAATATTATGGAAATAATAGGCAATATTGTAAGTTTTACGTCTGTGACTTAGCAAAGATAAATACAAATTGTTTTTTAAAAAATATTTCAGTGTCACTAGTGGTGTTACAAACTCAAAAATGCAGGACTTCTAACTCGGTCCAGCAGGGAAATTTGGAGATATTAAGAGGATTCAGTATCCTGAGAATTATGGAAAAATAAAAGATTTTATCAATTTATCAATTTTAAATGACAAATGATTCTTGAACCTTTGATTTACTTATTGAAAAGTTCCAAACAATCAGACAAATATTTGGTGCGATACGTAATTATTTTGTCTAAAACAAAATCAGATGTCACGTCTACTTCCAGAGTTAACATCAACCATATTTCATGTGAGTAGACAAGCTGCTTAATTTTTCTCAATGAAATAAAAGGCAGGACATTCGTTTGATATTGTAACAATTGAATCTTTGTTTGCTTGCAATTTTAATGCTTTCACTTTTCTGTTCGATTGAAATTTTAACTGGTTATTATAATCATCTTCAAAATGACTAATATAACTTGAATTTCAATAAAACTGTATAGAAATTTTGTTGCGTTAACAGATACTTAAAAAAAGATCTGCATATTATTTAATAAATATTTTGACGAAAAAATTTAGGAAACATAAAAGTGAACATTTTCTAATTTTTTTTAATAATTCGTATATATGATAATTGTCATTAATAAATAATATATATTAATAATGATAATAATATATATTAATAATGATAATAATATATATTAATAATGATAATAATATATATTAATAATGATAATAATATATATTAATAAAATTTATATCTTGCGATTTACAATTTTTTGGGTACCCAGTCCCTTTAAGATGTCAGGCAATCATATTGAAGTAATTAAGAGACCATTTCTACCAATCTATCTGGAAATATAAAACCCCAAACATTCAGATTAACACAGAAATAAGATAATGTTCCTTCTCTTCATAGCTTAATATTAGCTAGAACAGGAGAGAGCAATTGTTTTCTCACATATTGAAACAGATTTTAGGGATAATTTTGCAAATATTTATTATATCCTGATTTGCATCGAATAATTTATGCGGTATAATCTATAGCCTCGTATAGTAAATCAAATCTGTTATCGAAATGGATTTAACGCCATGCAGCGATCGTTATAAGCTATGTTTAAAGTCACATCTGCGCCCTTACAGGGCCACCATTACCTGAGATTCTACAGGTTCCTTTTGCTTTGAAGCAACATAATTGCATTAGAAATTTCCATCATCAAACTTAATTCTGGCTTAAATGGATATAATTTAACACAATTAGTTGCGCATTATCTTGGCTTCAAATACAATTGAATTTTCTAATAAATTGAATCTGAGAAAGTACTATCTGTAATCAAACCACTGTAGACTATATTTTTAATTTCAAGATTCAAAGAAAATTGCTTGTGATAAAAAAATATTAATGAAAGTAGCTTTTGAAAATGCTTTTATTAGATTGCTAAATAGTAGAATTGTTTTAGCTTTGGTTTTGTTTATTTTTAGCTTTAAATTTATAATTTATAATAAGAAATATTTTGAAATCTGGATATTTTTTTAATTTTATTTAAAAAAGCCATTTGTATGAAATTGAAATTTAATTACATGAATCAATCGACTGATAACTAAAATCTAAAAATATTATAATTTCATTGGTAAAAAAATATTTTAAATGTACAAAACGTTTTAATACACTTGCTTCAGAAGAATAAATAAAAAAATCGATTATAAAACTCAATCTGAATAAATAAAATTCAAGTCAAATGTGTAATAAATTAAAAATACGATCTAGGAAATAATTTTACGAAGCTAATTTAAAGTTAATTTGAATTACTCTTCCAAGAGTTAACAATAAGAAATAACAATCTCTAAAATGGTTCATTATATAAAACTGTCATTTTTAAAAACTTTTTTGTCTACAAAATATACAAATAAAAGGCCTTAACTTAATAAAATTTGATATTTCGATTAATCTTCTCTTCAAAAATATATTTTTGTTATGTTCGTTTTTCTCATCGTTTATCTGTTAACGTTTTGAGCTTGGCAAAAAAATTTATGTGATTCTTTTACATAAAATATTGAAAGAAATCTCTTTAGAGAATGTCTATCTACCCAGCTGTCCAGATAAGAGTTAGCACATTAACTACAAAACTAAATGAGCTAGGTGGATAAAATTTGGAGCATAACTTTAACATCTTGAGTACAGATATATATCAAATTTGGAAAAAAGTTTTCAAGTGTGTTACAGTTTATGAATCTCTACTTCACAAGTTTTTTAACTCTATAGCTCGAAAACGCAATACCGATCAATAAAATTTTGTATTCTATCTTATTATTATCATGAGAGAATATGATATTGTTTTGGTTAGGGAGTTCGAAATCAAGTAGGCAATGAATAAAGCATAGATGGCAATATTTATCAACACCTTTTAATCGCATGTATTTCTTTATATGCTTTTACCAGTATTGCATTATTATTATCATTTACGCTTCTTTGAAAGGGGGTGCGTTTTTAACAGATTGACCTGCTTTTACCAGTATTGCTTTATTACTACGTATGTTTCTTTGACATCAGATGCGTTTTTAAAAGTTTAAAGTATAACTACGACATCATAGTTGTAATTTTTTGGAGGAAGTTAATAATTTAATTTTTATAATATGTTAAAAAATAACTTCACTAGCGTTTAATAACAGTTTTGATAAAAGAGATTTTTTTTCTTTACCCCACTGGGTTAATACCACTTCCTTTATTTTTAAAACATCGAAGGATTTGACTTCTCTTCTAAGATTAAAAGATTAATTCATTATGAAACTGTTTTATGATTTCAGAAATTAGAAAATAGCAATTTGGGTTTACAAAAATATATGGAGGAAGAAGGCGTGTGATTGTTTCAAACCAGTTTAAACTGTTGAATGACTTTAATTAATTTAGACAAATAATAATGTTCTCATGTGATAACTTGAAATTTGCGATCGTAGATTTTTGTTTGTTTGTTTATTACAATTGTAATTTTGGATCATTTTTTACAACCGGAAAAAAAATTTTTACCTTATTATTTATTATTTAAATTACTAAATTAATTATTTTTTTTATTTATAGTCGTGTATTTGAAAATAATGGATCAATTAATTCTATACTTTAATATAGTCAAATCAGCAGTAAAATATTTTTAAAAAAATATTTCATCTTTTTACTTGCAGACACATCATCCCGAAATTAATCAAGTTCAATGGATTTCGTCTCATTCCAAACAAACAAACAGATTACAATATAAATTCTCGTAAGGATCATATTCAGAGGCGTATTGTTTTTCACCGTAAAATAAAACATGAACCTTTCAAGCGTATATAATTTACGGTAGCTTTTATACCCCATTAAAGCCAGCGGAAAGTGCGGCTTATTTTCGCATAAAATAATTAGATAGCAACGTGGATATCTTATCCTAATTTGTGATATTGTCATAAAAGAGTCTTCAAATTACAGCCGTGTGTTAGCGCTAAATAGAATCCTCCTCCACTAACAAAGAAATTCATCAGAATTATCTGTTTTGCCTGCAGCAATAAAAGGTTTTTCGTTTCTGCTTGAATTTCAGCACTGTAAATAATAAATAAGTATTAGCTAACTTGTTTGTATCTTTAGTTGAAATAAATCACCGTGTCTTGTAAACTTTTAAAAGCTTTAGCATAATTAAGTGAGATCCTGATTATTTGAATAGATAATATTTTGAAAATGTTTACAGCTATTTGTTAATTTTGGAATGGAGACTTATATATAATTTAATTTATGACAGAAATAACTTCTTTGTTTTGGGCAACTCTTATTCGAAAGTTCTGAAAATGGAGTTTCAAGGTTAATTATAGCATAATCAATCAATATTCTTTGAATTATGCTTCGAAATGATATGACAGATGAAATATTTTCCAAAAGCCTTTATCACTTAATCTCCATATACAGGGTGGTCGGTGAAGTCTATTTAAACCTTTTTTATTCAAAATTATGTCTTGTATAATCAGAAAAGTAATGAATACCTATAGTAAAGTGCCTATGTTGAATTTATTGAGACTGATAACTACGAAAGAATAAGGTTACAAGAATATTGTTGATAGGCCAAAAATTACTATTAGAAGAATGTACTCAATTTATTAGAAGAATCTACTCTATGGAAAACACGGAAAAAATATTCAAGAAGTTATCTCTAACATTGGTGGATAGATTTTCAAATTAAAATTATGAAATTTCTTTCATTTGAAAGAGGGTTTATTCTAAATTGAAAAAGGTATATTTTCTAGAATCCTACCATCGA
>JAPMOQ010019781.1:145496-157324 GCA_026543055.1 Argiope trifasciata | reverse complement strand
TTCGAAGACATTGAAGAAACCTTTGATGCTTTAAAGTCGTTTAATTTCATCACGAAGAAGCAAACATGTTTATGTATAGCAGGAGAGAAGACACACACAGAACGAAAAACCGAAGAATGAAGGAGAGCTCTCGTATATTTTATCCTTGGTCTTGTATATTGCATCTTGATAGGGAAACATACTGCATCTTGATAGGGAAACATACTGCATCTTGATAGGGAAACATATTGCACCTTGACGGGGAAATATATTGCACCTTGATAGGGCACTGATCTTGCTTACAGTGCTTACAGACTATTAAGTTTCTCATAGGGATTTCTGCACGTATGAATCTCAAAGCAGATGAAACACAAGGATCTTTTTGAAAACAATTTCTAAGCAATTTCAAAATAGTTTGGTGTTAATAAATCCTCGAACATTATTGAGGAAGAGCTTAAAATGGGTCATAAATCTTATTTAAAAATCAATCTAAAAATGGAAAATCCCTTCCTTGTGAAAAAATTCTCCTCAAGAAGTGATATGCCATTTGGTAATAGTTCTAACACTCTGTTGATTTATGTTCGATTATATTTTTCTGTAGAGCCTTTTGAATGATTTTTTCATCGCGTGTTTTGTATGATATAATATATAAATATCATGCTAGATCGTGCCTTCGGATGCTACCTGCAGAAACTACTACAACCGTTTTCCACTGTAAAAAGAATACAACATCATCATCATGCTCATGCTAACTTATAAATATGTTAAAATGGCGAATTAAATCCATATAAGGATGATAAATTAAGTTTTGATTTTTTTTAATATTAAATTTGAACTCCAAAAACACTTCATTTCTTTTTCTAGTAATATTCTAAATTTATATCTTTAATACATTGCTAATACTTTAATAATTAATGATAAATATAATTTGAAAATCTAACTCCTGTGGAAAGATTTATCACAATTATAATAAATAAATAAATTTTTGGCTTATCAAAAGATTATCCAATAAGAAAATCTGTTAAAAATTGCTCACAAACTTCCATTTTCTAAAAAAATAATTTTATCTAACTATAATATATTTTAACGAATATTATTTTTTCATTAGAGTGGAAGTTCTTTTAAAATTTTTATTCTCAGATGCTTCTGCTTATTCTCACGCACTGAACAATAAAAAAATAATTTTAAAACTTACTTTATTAAAACTGGACTGCTTCTTCCCCTTCTAGGAATTTCATCGACCAAATAAATGCTCATTTCGAGATTAAAAGAATACTGATGGTTTAACGAATTGTCTTGACACTAGAGCTATCAAGTTCAGACCTTTTATCTGAAAATCACCAGATTGCTTGGCTGTTTACAGTTCAAAAACTGTGTAAATATTGGAAAACAACTTTAACGTTTCCAAGAAATTTTGAGAAAGAGCAGACACTAAAGGAAATTCATATCCAATAATAGACATTAATTTTTTTCCTTGTATTTGAAAACAATTTATAAAATTTTCTCTGCATTAATAAAGAATAATATCGTTATAACAAAAACATTTGTAGAAAATAATTACCATTTTATTACTTTTGAAAATAAAATAAAGTTCTTAAATATATCAACAATTGGACGCCTTTATACAAAAGACAACCTTCAAGAAGATATAAATTCTAAATATAGGAGATTTAGAAACATCTTAATCCTCGGCTTTTCAAAAACAATTATTATCTTATTAATTGTTAGATAATAGAATGGAATTCTGGTCTTCTAACAAACAATTCGAACTATTCACAGAAGAATCAATTTTTACAGTATACAATAGCAAGGCCGAAATCCATTAAATATCAAGTTTCTAATAGCAAAATTGTTGTTTCAAATTATCTGTATCACATTGTGCTGCTATTGATTTCAAAATTATCTTTACAGTTTCAAAAATGTCTAAAAGTGAGCCCTGAAGCAAATAGCAACAATTTTTCCATCAGAATATGTTTCTCTTTCTTAATCATACTTTACACTAATGCAAACTTTTGAAAGCTTTTTTTTATTGTTGCTGCTGCTATGTGATTAATGCATTTTTAAACAAGAAGATTTTTAATCAGAATATAGTAAATTCTTTTCTCTTCTCAGATGAAATAACTAATTTTAAAACCCTTTTTTTTTTCTTAACTAAATATAGGAGGATTTAAATGATTTACGAAAGTGGTAAGGGAGTTACATAAATTGAGTTGTCAGGAAGTTGATTAGTTGTTTTTATTCATAAAAAACTGCTTAATTTAATACTTTCATTGCGAGGGACGAGATAACTCTTCTCCCATGAATTTTCTATGGATGAGATAATTCAACCTCTCATCAAGAATTTTCTATATTATCATTGTGCATCTTATATATGTAGTAAGCATATATATCTTACCGCATAGTGTGGGACAAAGGCAGAAAGTGGGACAGAATTATGTAGGGAAAGGTGTACCTTGTGACCATCCTGCAAAATTTCGAATAGATGGACAGTTTCAAAAGCAGATTGTAACTAATCAGTTGCGATGCTTCGCACATGAAGCGATATGGAGTACTTTAAGTCATTCAAAGCCGTAATACCTCCACCTGCACGTTTCTTACCCTAACTTGTTTTACGTAAATCTTCCCCTTCTCCCCAAGAATGCAAATCTCGGAATTTTTTACAAGAACTGACAGCTATTCCAAGCTTTACATTTCCACGCTGCAATGAAATTATTAAGGTGGTTTTACTGGAGGCTAACTATTGCGCATAACAGAAGATCACACCTACTTCCGGAAAATCACGTGATCACAACGGGACAATGGCCAACGGTTTTCCCATTGGGACAGCCGTTGGTCATTGTCCCAACGGCGTTGTATCAACTGTTCTTAGGAGGATAATACAGGGACAATAGTAGCGAGGCAATGATTGCGCTCAACAGTTAGCTTCGTGTGAACTCACCTTTTAAATGTATATGCTAAGCTAATTTTATGCTCTCTCTTACTTAACATTATTCTCATTTAATACAAACAAGATCTGATGAGCAAAAACTAAAGGTATGTTTATCTTCGGAATATTGAATACATACAAGATCCGTTTAAAATTATCCATAACCCAAATGTATTAGTTTGCATGTAAATATCCCATCCTAGATAAATAAAATGATTTCAAGCTTGACAGCAGTTCTTATTTAAAACCACGCGTTTTATGTATTTTTCAGTTACACCATTATTTACATTTTGCTTCTCTTTTACCAACAACCGCCCCCGTAAAATTCCAGTAAATTCCAAACAGAATGTTCCAATTCTTCGCTCGATTAAAGTTCAGTCAATAATTCTGTCAAGTTTGATTTTTTAGAGAGAGAGAGAGAGAGAACTGTAGATAGATCTTCATTTACTAGTTTTATGATGAAATGTAGAAGAATATCGATATTTTAAATTAGAAATTTACAAAATATGTTCAGGAACTAAAACTAAATTTAATTCGATTGATAAATTTTTAAACCTACGAGTTAACAGTCTGCTAAAGCAATAAAGTCCGATTACATAAAATAAAGTGAAATATATTTCTGTTTACTTATTTTCCACACCGGAAATTAATTTGGTTATTTTATACACATATCGATGAGTAAAATGTCAATTCGTCACTCGATATTCCTAATATGTTTCTGATTATGCCATAAGATTAGAAGCACAGGCATCTCCGATAAAATAAATCATGTTGGTATTAGTATAAACGCATGATTCAAAATTATATTTTTTAACTAATAATGAATAATTATTACGAAATTGAAGCATAATAGTGGAATTAAAATATCAGGTCCATTAATATCACCCAAAAATCGTAAGAGCCAACGTTTACATTATTTCCTCATTCCTTCGATGTCTGAAATATTTTGGATAAATTGTCATTTTTTAAATAAATGGACTTAATCGTTAAATAATCCCCCCTACTTCCAGAAAGGCACAAGTAAATGGCTTGGTGTGAGTTTTCGAAATCCTCTTTGATTCAGGTATAATATAACAATTTCTAAAATAGTTGGGCATACGAACTTTCTCTAAATGAATTTCGTACAAAATTTGATAGAAATCAACAAGCATAGTACACTTGCTCAAACAGTTTTGGAGTTAAGGAATTATATATAATTCTAAAATTGTGTTTTTCGAACTTGGCAAGTCCAAAATGTTTATATCCATTAAAATCTCGAGTGGCCAGCCTTCTGGCATATGGATAGAGCGTCTTCCCCGACATCTGGAAGTTCGGGATTCGAGTCCCGGTTCCAACACGGTTCTCCTTTTTCTGTGTTCTGTCTGTGATGTCTGTAAATGTGCCCTTATTTAAAAAAGGGTTGTGCAAGCGGATGTGACGCATGAAGTAGTCAAGTCGTACTCTTGGCACTAGTTAGCGCTACTGAAAAAAACAACAAATGCTCATTTGGCTAAAATGGGCGACAGATAACTGTCAGCCGACTTGTTAAGTACCATATGTCATAACAACAAAATCTCGATATAAACTATTTGACAGTTGCAGTACTTTTTCTTTGTATACCTCGTTGGTTTAGTTATATATTAAAGTTAAGTTTTAAAGCTACAATAACCAATCTTGGGAAAAACATCAATTTTTAATTGTGGTCAGATGACGAGGGCAACATTTGCACTAGCAACTTCTGGAAACTTCTACACCACGTTAATGGGAGGAGGGGAAATTTGATCCGGATTAATTTAACATGCACCAGACTCGCTTACACGACAATTTTTCAGTAAAATCGGAATTTTCGAAACTGGAACCCTTGAAGACGATATATATACTAACTGGCCACTCATTTGTATAATTCATATATGGTGAGTAAAAACCAACGCCTCACGTCGTTCCAGAATTTTTTTCATATAATTTTTTATTAAATGTGTTTTTTCCCTTCTTCCATACATTTGCGTACATCAAAAGTGCTCAAATTCTTATTTTCAGCGTTTTAATCTTCATGGTATATAAAAAAAATCCAGAAAAAACTTTAAACGCCTTTTAACCTACAAATTTATGTTTAAAATGTGGAACTAAATTACTACTTTAATAATAAGATCACATATCAAATGTTACGTATCTAAACCATTTCGTTTTTGAGTATCGCGTTTCCATGCCTGCTAATATACAGACTGTCTCACCTTCAAAGCTTAATATAAACGTTAAATTTAGACATGAGTTTGAAAATCTACTAATCTAGCTCTTTATAATTATTGTTGATACTTGCTTTCATATAGATATTTAAAAAAAAACTTCATCTCATTTGTTACTTGAATTTGATCGATATTTAGAAATCTGGGTTAGAAACTACATACCAAATTCCATCATTTTACTTGAAAAGGTTTTTGAACCATATTTTTTTCCAGGCAGGTAAATAAAAACATTTATTTTTTTTTTTTTCGAAATTAGTGACGTTTGAAATGTGAAAATTCGTTAACATCCAGAATTCGAATTTTTGGCCTACATTATTCTACAAAGAGTGTCCAAATGAAAAAGTATGAAACTTAGTAATGACGTAACCGTTAACATATTTGCTTATGCTATTATGGAAGAATGATGTGATAGTAAATGCAAAGACAAGATGGCGTTAACAATGCAAAATTCGACGATTGAGGAAACACTCCGAAGACTGCGTAGGTTCGTCAAGAACAAAAGACTGGTTACTCACTGAGGGTTTGGTTTTCTGCTACATGATAACGCCCGTCCACATGTCTCCTGGATGACACTCACAGAACTGGCCAAGTTCAAGTGGGGGCCACTCAACCATCTACGCTACAGCCCGGACATATCACCCTGTGATTTTCATGCGCTTGGACCCCTGAAAAAACATCTAAAAGGGAAGAGCATCACTTAGGATGACGATCTTAAGGATGCTGTGAAGGATTGGGTTTCGTCATGATCTCAGAAATTCTGAGAACAAGTAATTCTTCGACTCTTTAACCAATGGAATCGTTGTGCTGAGGCCTATGGTGTATACTTATAATGTCTCTATTTATACCCTGATTGTCGTTTCGTACCTTTTCCTTTGAACAACCCCTTTATATATGCGAAAATGCAATAAAGTATAAGTAAAGCAAATATCGAAAGTTCTAGTTAAATAGAACCATTTAAAGTTCCATTTAATGGCAAACAATTTTATTACCGCTTATGAAACAGCCTATAATAAAAACGATAAAAATGATTTTTTCTCTCAGTCTGTCCACAGAAAAAATTGGTTATTGGGTTTATAATTCTTATCACATATTGAGGTTGGGGTCTCATTTTTCTAATATTTTCTAATCATTAAATAATGTTATACGTCTAATTAGCTAGAAAATAATTGCAAACAGAAAAAAAGATATATTTTGATATAGAAATGATCAGAAATGATCGGCCTCAAGTTACTTACAAAGTTATAAAACCTTTTTTTCTTACAATCTTCAACAAAGAAAGTAATAAATAAACGATCAAAATACATTAATTTTGGGAATTTGCACTTAATGTTCTAATTTGTTGAAATTCATAAAAAAAGAATGCGGAAAATCACCCACGCCGATCCATCGTAGAAGAATGGTAATTCCGCTTTTTCCATTCTTGTCATTAGCTGTAGCAATTAGAAGAATCAATTAGCGGAAATTATGGACCCAGTTATCAACTATTAAAAATGATGATTGTTAATTCACTGTATCAAATTCACCCATGAACTTTTTGTAATGAAATAATGCAGTGCCTATAAACTGCTCCATTTAAAATAGACGTATAAAACCAGAAATTTAAAAAAAAGACTTTTTGATGCTAATTGAATAAACTCTGGGAATATTTTGGTGATCAGGATGAATATATGACGTCATTGGTAAAGTGAGTGGTTTTAACTATGCGATATAATGCTGTTATTGTTTTAGTCGAAATGATATTTTATTTGCTTAAATTGTCCTCTGTTTGAACCCTGCTGTGTATTTATGAAAACAAATTATATTATTAGTAAATTACTATAGTATTGGAAGTGCCATTTAACATGTTATTATATTTTCTTGGTACATAAGGATTAAATGTCAATTCTAATTGCAGCTCATTGGAAAAAAAATACCATAAATATACGAAATTATAAATAAATAAAGCTTTTTTTAAGTCTTTTTAATATCTTCACTAGATTTATTTCAAATAATTGCCGTTTATTAATAGTTTCTTTAATTATTTGGAGTGCTTTCAGTAATAAAATTCCAATTGTTTAATTCAATAAATAAAAGTTTATTTAGAATAATTTTGCAACCAATTTAATATTGTAAAGCTCAAATAAGCTACTTGTAAAAGTTTGCTAGTTCTATACAAATGCAGAATGACTGGTTGATTCAAATTCTATCAATCAAGCTTCTTTTTATGACTATTATTCAATCATTATTATTTTCTTACCTAGACTCAAAAGAAAATTTCAATTGCCAAATTCGTTGTCAAATGGTTGCCAAACTCTGGGATCTTTGGCTAAGAGCATCCGACAGCATCCAATACAGAGTAGTATGAATCAGTCTTTCTTATGATGATATTATTCATGCAGTTAGGTCAAATTACAGATTCGTAACATTAAAAAAGCAGTTCGATGTCAAATATGGAAGAAGAAAGACTGACTTTGAGGGAGAAAAAATGTGTTGTTAGAGGATTGATTTTTTTCTCTCTGAGTAATAGAAGTTATGGAAATATAATCAAAATTCATTGATGACGGAGTTTTCGATAAATATGCAAATTTCTATCAGTTATGGGGATGAATTCAAAATGAAAACTCTCCATTCCTTGTCTGAAGGACTGATGAAATCGACTTTGGTCAAATGAATGATATAGTATCTGAAGAATGCCAATTTTGACAAAAACAAAATGTGTTTTGGTGAAAGGTATTCACACACTAGATTTCTTTAAAATGTTAATTTTAAAAATCCATTTTTTTACAGTAGGTCCTTAATATTTTTAATTCATTTCAGTAAAAAAAAGACCATATTACATTAATTATTAATTAATATTTAATTAGTCAATTATCATATCTTTTGAAACAAGATATCTTAAACTCTAATTGTACAGACACATAATTCTAGTTGGAAATTATGCCTAATATTAGTCTTCATGTTGTCTGCTTCAATCAAGTTATAAAAATATATAGGTTTTTTTAACAATTTTTTTTCATTAACGAAATTTTAATTTTTAAATAGCTATTAAAAATTTACTTCAATAAATATAATTTTGATTAAAGTACAAAACATTTACAGTTTCGTATGAATTATTTTGATACACAAATAATTGTATTTGGTTCATTTCTTGTTGAGTTATGATTGTTTGAATGAGGCAACATAGAGGGAAAATATCATTCTTCATAAAATGAGTTTTAAAAAAACCGAAACAAGATTTTTTAGTGAAAGTACACAAGAAAAATCCTCGGAAACTCGAGACATATTCCGAATATTGACAACATCCTGGTATCGTTTGAAATCTAAAGGTCAGAGAACATTTTGAAGCAAAAAAAAAATCGATATTTTGGACGATTTTCGAAGTTCCAAATATGTACGCCTTAATGATAATTTGTAGAGTCTGAAAAAAAAATTACCAAATCACTAATACTTAAATACATTGTTTTTTAAGGCCTTGCATATCACAGAAAAGAGTTGGAGGTTGAACATTGTACTTGATATGATTATTTCATTTTCTGTAAATAAACTATTTGTATTTACACACTTTAAAATAATATTTGTATATTTTCTTCTCGTGTCTAATAAAATTCAGTGATTTCTTTTTTTGAAAGTGACTTTCTGTTTGTTGATTTCTGTTTAATTGTGAATTGAATAACTGTTGCTGAAAGTAATTTCTGTTTGGCGACTTTCCCTAGCAAAATTGCCAAGGAATAATACAATAAATTACTACATACTGAAATTATTAAATACCATTTATAAATATTGAAAGTTATAAGCATGTATGCAATATTCATAAAATACATTCTTAATTGAAAAAAAACTGTTTTTAAAAAATTTAGTTGTTAGAAATGAGATTGAAATAAATTTAAAAACATAATTTCATTTTAAATATACTTCTCCAAATTAGTTCATTACTATGACCAATGGCCTAAATAAGTATTCTCAATTACCCCATAGTTTCAAATACCTTCTGAGGCTGTTGCTTAATTTACAGGTTTATTCCCATCTCATATAATTAATTCAAATCGAAAAAAAGATACAAGTTCATAAATTTCCTTCCCAGAATCTCTACAGAAAAAATTGCTGTACACAGAAGAAAGAAGTGAATAATTAAATCATTCATTTTTTTACTCACATACAAAGCATACATAAAGCAATACAATAGTCAAAAAAATACAATATTGAGACTTTGACGAATTTTCACCTTTCAAACCGCCCTCAGTCCGAAAAACATATTTTTAGCATCATGTCTGTCAGTAACTATGAGAGTTTAAAATCGGTTTAAACCGGGTTAAGAGCTGTGTAGTGATACTTAATAATCCAGGACCAGTCAATGGATATTGGTGATCCCTTTTGTCAAGTGGATATATTATGCTGCTACGAACCCAAATGGTTCGATCCTAGTGGAATTCAAATCGCTACATTGATGACCTGGAACTATGAAACCAAAACACTACCTTCCTACAGCTGTTGTGGTCTTCTCTACCAGCAGCAAAAGTCGCCATAACACTCGGCGCTACAAAAAAACACGGCCCTCCCTCGTCATAACGCTTGTCTCTACAAAAAAATATGTTCCTTCCTCACCATAACGCCTGTCTCTCCAAAAAAATACGTTCCTTTCTCGTCATAATGCTTGGCTCTACAAAAAAAAAAACAAGTTCGATATAACGCTTTGCGCCATAAAATCGTTCATATTTCCGCGTCACACTGGGGTAAGATTAATGTGGTGATATCTTAAGCCAGTAACAGCCAATGGAAAGTAGCGATCACTTTTGTCTATTGGTTATGTAACGTGGCTCCGAACCCTAACGTCATGAGTTCGATCCTGGTACAATCCAATCGCTACAACTCCAAAAAAATTGTCGAAGATTATATTAAGTTTTTTCGTAACTATTATTTACTAATGGCATATGGTTAGTAATACACAAGTGCACTCATTAGAGAATGTGCGAAAAAGGTTTAGGTAGACCACTCCCATTGATTACTTTTCCATCTGTGGAAAAATAACAATGTAAGAATTAAAATACAGTCGAATCCGTTTAATTGGACCACCGGGTAATTGGACCAGACGCTTATTCGGACAGAATCTTAAAGAACCGAAGCAAATCCTATGTACATAAGCCTAATATTAATCGCTTATTTGAACCAAAATTCCGTTTAAACGGACCAAAGAACGTGGCAGGGAAGATGAAAAGAAGCCACAATTCGCCTGTGAACAGCAGGAGGTCCGAAAGGGAAAAGAACCAGCGAGAGGTGAGCAAACACTTTGTTTCTTAGAACGGGCAGCTCGGTAGTAAGAACTTCAAATGTTGACTGGAATTTGATAAGAACTTCTTTTTATTGTGCTTCGCATGCTGAGTATCGTGTAGATCGTTTCGAAGAATTTGCTTGTAAATTTATTTTTCAATTAATAAAGTTCTAGTTTGTATGTTCTCCATACGCGTGTGCCGCACAATAAAGGTCATAATGACATTTTAATATGTTACGTATTGCAGGTCTTGTCTTGTAACATAGGGCATGTTCGTGTTATCGGACCAGCCGGTAATTAGGACCAAAATGATCGCGTCCCGATGTGGTCCGATCAACCGGAATCGACTGTATTAGATACATTAAAATCGATATCATAATTATTTTTAATGAATTTTCATGTTTTAATTCTTTTTAGGGTTCACAAAAAAAAAGTCCAAAACATTTTCTAGACATCTGTTTGTTGAATCCCTATTCAAAACAATTTTCAAAATATCTTGAAAAATATGACAGAAGGAAATAATTATAAACTACTAAATAATAAATAAAGGACTGAAACCATTAAATCTAAAATCTATGTATCAAAACATATCATTCCATTCACTTCTTATGCATAATAAGAATTAGTAACCAATGTTTTTTTAATTTTTTTTTCATAGTTTATTGAAATATTTATTATTTATTTATTATCAAAAGAAAGTTTATATTTTTGTATTCACTGCATTTTTAAAATGTAAAATTTTCTTCAATCTAAACTTCAGAAAATTGTTAGAAAGATCTGCATTTATTCTAAAGTTAACTTTGAAAAAGCTGTTTTTCATTTTATCATCTTAACAGCTAAAAAAATTAACAAGATATTTAATCTTGTGTTGTAAATATTTGCTTTGGAGCGTTTATACTTTCCACTGCCCTTATCTATATTTTTCTCGTCTTATATGACTGAATCTGAAAAAAAATTAATATGAAATTCAATATATATTTCAAATATATATTTAATATATATTTAATATATATATTTCGATATATATTTCAAAACTTTTTAATGGTATACGGAAAAACTTTGAATATTATTAATTTTGAAAGCGATCAGAAAAAAATTACTTTCCAATATAAGAGTATAAAATTAAACTCATCTATGGGCTTGTTTATTAAAGTTTTGAGGCAATTTTACTTTTTTGTATACGAAATGCGGGCGAAAATATTGTAATCGTCAAAGGAATTCGAACAACTCCTGTTTTTGATGAATCCCCATAGTTAAATTCATCTTGAGTCTGAAAAATAATTTTTTTGGTTTTATGTCTATCTGTAAATACGATAACTAAAACCTTTATATATATATATATATATATATACATATACATATACATATACATATACATACATATATACATTATATATATATATATATATATATACATATACATACATATATACATTATATATATATATATATATAT
>JAPMOQ010019781.1:112649-145396 GCA_026543055.1 Argiope trifasciata | reverse complement strand
TATACAGGGTGTCCCAAAAAGATTGAAACGCGCTTTAATTCTTTAACTGTTAGAGATAAGTAGGTGATGTAATTTGAAAAAATGTTCAAAATAAGATAGGAAAGAAGATTACATTAAGAAAAAAAATCCACCTATGAATTTTTAAAAGTTACACTTTTTAAATTTTTATACAACCCCTCTATGCAAATTTGGTCAATTAAAAAGTTTTTCCTTTCCATCCCAGAAGACCATTAAAAAAAACTGCATAACTGTATCTTTAAAATTGAGTGAGTTATGCGTAATTGAAAATTGAACGCTGTTTTTAGTTACCATATACCAAAATGGAAATGTAAATTTGCAACAAATTATAAACACATAAATTTTTTATATTATTTACAAAACACATTTTTGCGTATTACGGTAGATTCAAGATACAGTTTTAATCTTATCAGGGGCAAGTAATTTTATGCCATTCTTTTATGTATTCTAAATTTACATTAGAAATTTTATAAGATTTCGTTGAAAATCAATAAAAGCCATTTGACAGATTTTTATAGCTAAATTTATAAAAAAGAAAAATACTGTTAAATTAGTCTGGTAGAATTTTAATTGTTTTCAACTTCATCACATTTTTGTCATGAATTCTAACATTCTAACACAGCACATTCTAACAAATTAACTGCCAGACGATTTTTTCCTTTCATTTAACTGGAATTTAACCGCTTCTAATACGTGTATATTAAAGTTTTTTTAATTTTATTTTTAAGTTACATGAAGAAATGCAGACTATTATTTTTCAATTTACTTATTTAGTTCCAAAATTATTTCTTTCCTGTACAACTTAACCAAGATTTCCTCGTGCATATCAAAATAAAGTTTAGAAATCATTCAGCGATATTGAGTTTCATATTGTCGAATTAAAAATACTGTAACTAATTTTGCATTATGGTACTTTTAACAAATGACGAACTATTTGAACTAGCAATGGTTTATTCTATTTGCAATAGAAATAATGCAGAAACTGCTCGGGAATTCGGACGACGATATCCCTATTTGCCTGAAATTTCACGTACATTTGTTTATCGGATGATGAGAAGATTGAGAACTACCGGTTCATTTAATCCAAGATCTGGCCCTGGTAGAAATATCTTGTTCAATGAAGACGAAGAAATTGATATTATTGCATATTTTTCTTCCAACCCACGATCAAGCATTCGAAAAGCAAGTGCAATTACAGGATTACCTGGGACGTCAATCCATAGAATACTTGAAAAACACAATTGGCATCCATTTTGTATTCATGGACTTCAAGCACTCCATCCCTCTGATTTTAACCGACGTGTAGCATTCTCCAATTGGTTATTAATCCAACAGGACACAGATTCAAACTTTGTCAAGAACATCATTTGGACTGATGAATGTTTGTTTACGGAAAATGGAGACATAAATGCACACAAAGATCATTATTGGAATGATACAAAACCATTTTTTGTACAAGAAATACATCACCAGAGAAAGTTTTCTGTGTCCGTATTGTGCGGAACGGAAAACTGATTGGTCCAGTGTTTTATGAAGGAACACTTACAGCTATAAAATATTTGCAACTTATTTTAAATGGCATAGTAACAGATACTTTGGAGACGACACCATTGTCATTAGTAAAAAAAATGTATTTTCAACAAGACGGAGCGCCTGCACACAAGTCTATAAATGTAACAAACTGTCTCAACGAAAACTTTTTAAATGTAAGTTCATTTTATTTATTATTATTTTTTTATGTTACACTTCTTACAATCTTATGTTGTCAAAACTGTTTAACTCCATCAATAAGGACTTTATTTAAATGTCATTTTGGATTTCTTTTACGCTTATTATTTTTTTTGATCGAAAAATTTCTATTATCCATTTGGATATGGTCCCTATTTTCACCGACTAAAAGGTCTTTCAAGTGGTATGGAAAAGTGACATAAGTCAAATTTTTTTCTGTGTTATAATTCAAAAAGTTTTAAAGATACAGTTATGCAATTATTTTAATGGTCTTCTGGGATGGAAAGGAAAAACTTTCTAATTGACCAAATTTGCATAGAGGGGCTGTATAAAAATTTGCAAAGTGTAACTTTTTTAAATTCATAGGTGGATTTTTTTTCTTCATGTAATATTCTCTCCTATCTTATTTTGAACATTTTTTCAAATTACATCACCTACTTATCTCTAACGGTTAAAGAATTAAAGCGCGTTTCAATCTTTTTGGGACACCCTGTATATATTATAAATCTTATGTTGATCGGATGCTGGATCAGTAATCTCAGGGCTTGGCGAGAAACTTGGTGACTTGGAAATTTTCAGAAATTTAGCAATTGAGCTAATAAGAATAGAGATATGCCTGATTGTTCTCGAACCTTCTCCACCCGCCTAAGGGAATTATAAAAGTCTGGCAGTATCAATTCAAAATCAGTCTTGTAAAGAGACGGATCAGTGCAGCTAAGTTGTGGGAAGTTTGTTGAATTGATCTGTGAGCCGAATTCTGATGTTTATTACAGAAGTATCAATGAGTCGTATGTGGAGTAGTCA
Source organism: Argiope trifasciata (assembly GCA_026543055.1). Lineage (NCBI taxonomy): Eukaryota > Metazoa > Arthropoda > Arachnida > Araneae > Araneidae > Argiope > Argiope trifasciata. The sequence goes on along the minus strand of JAPMOQ010019781.1, from coordinate 142,846 downwards.
TTCGTGTAGTATAGTGTCGGCATTAGATACAGCTAAAGCGAGGAAACAGTGGAGAATTGCAAACTTCTGGAGGGACAGTAGAGTGAAGTTACGTAGATTTCCTTCTCCTGTTGAATTCTCTTTGGTTGCTTTGTGTGCCATGGTTGTTATTACTACCGATTACAACTTGTGGGCAAATGTTTGTGGTGGCGTGTTGCCTGTGGTCGTCTAGGCTGTATATTTGCTGTATTAGTGTCTTTCTAATAAAAGTCACTGACTTTCGTTACTGAGACTTGATTTTTTTCACAACTTACATCCTCTACAAGCGAACCCAGTGACTTTACGGAACCGAAATCCCGTAATTTATATTATTATTGTTATTTATTTATTTATATTATGCATATAATCACTAATGCGAAAGCAAAGCGTTTACAGTATTAATTTCAAATAATTCTTTATTGGTTAATAAAATAATTTCTTACATTTTATATTAATATAGATTAATAATTTGACTCATTAATTAGATATTTTTATTTGATTGAAACAAGCATTCTTGTTTCCATCTGATTATTATTCAACAATTCCATAAACTATCATTTGTCTTCACATGGAGTAATAATCATTTAGTTTCTATATTTGATCCTAATATTCTTTCTAAAGCACATTTTTTCTTCCAATTTTCAAAATAGAATTTCCGAAATTCTCTATGTAATCAAATATGTCAAATAGTTTATGTACGAACAGTTTACAGAAAAAAAGCACCTAAATTATTCAATGTTAGGATATAAATTATTCAATGTTATTATTCAATTATTCAATGCTAGAAGAATTAAAATTCTTCTCCCTAGGGCTCTGAAATTCGATTTTTTCATTCTATTTTCCAAAAATGGCTGTTTTCTTTGCTCTTACTGAATCCATAACAGAATAAAATGAGCATTTTCTTGGAAACTCCGCTTCTAAAACAAATAAGATTATAAAAGAGGGATTTCGAATATTTTTTCAGCAGTAAACTGAATTTTAACATTTGTACCGAAGGCAACATGATCACTTACATGCTTTAGAATATTTTGATCATTTGATTTTTGATCCGATCAATGTATTCCAACCGAATTACAGATGTGTGTAACGGACAAAATCAGGTTTTATGCCGCCATAAATTGCAAATTATACCATTGAAAAAAAATATTTTGGGGAGAAGTTAGAAATATAACGTCAATCGTAATACTAGTAAATACTTTTCTATAACTTGTGCTAATATTTCACATATTTTGTGTTGTGTGCAAACGCTGTTAGTATTAAATTAGTAAGAAAGTCTATTTTCAAAGGATTAGATTATACAGGTGGTTATCAAAATGAAAATATAAGTCCTGTGAATAAAAGTGAAAATTTTGAATGCGCTTCGTAAGCATAAAAATATAATAATAGCAGCTAGTTTTTTATAAATAACAATATAGTGTATTCTGGTAATATGTGTTAGCTTTCTTAAAGTTCTGTAATTCTTGATTTCTTTTTCAAATGCATAAAATGTAGGACCTCTCAAATTTTCAAAAAGGTTCAATGGCAGGAGCTCGTCTAGCTGGAGCAAGTGTGACAGAAATATCCAAACTTTTATGTGTTTCTAAAGGTGCGATGTCTAAAGTTATGTCAGCATACACATAGCGTGACAAGACAAGCTCGGCAAAGCAAAATAATAGGCTGAAAGAGATGTACAGTGAAAGAGACCGACGGGAATTGGATTGTAATGTCTAAAATGTGAACAACTGATTGTAGCGAAAGTGACAGCAGAGCTCAATCCTCATCTGGATTCGTCAGTGTTAGTGATTATAGATACAAAACACCTTCATAAACAAAATATTTATGGCAGAGGATCAATTCTTATGCCACTCCATACTAATAAAGAGTTCTTTATAAATCTAATATGTTTCCATTATTTTGATAACCACTTGTTGTTCATTTTAAGGATTTTAAGGTGTCCAAATAGTTTTAGTAATGAATTTTCAAAAAAAAAATTTTAAGTGTATATTATATATATATATATATATATATATATAATTATGAATAAAAGGAAAATTATTTCAATATCCATATAGCTTTAGAAGAAACTGTATTTTGATGTGAATTTTATCATTTATTTGGAAAAAAATTTGGATTGTCCTATAGGGAAAAAAACTTTAGAGAGAAATCTGCAAGATGAAAATTTCACACAAATATCCCCATTATATTTACACAAATATTCCTACTTCATTATCTACTCACTTTAATTGATTGCGGACCCTAATCCAGACAGCAAATATTACAGAAAACCCCTTGCAAAATCCGGAAGTTCATAAAATTAATAGATCTTATGCAAAGGGTTATGGTGCAATAGTGTAATAAGATGAATACCAAATAAGGACTTTTGTTCAAAACCATGTGAACTTACAGACAATAAAAAGTCAAGATGTACTTAGAAAAGCATTTACACAGTAGAAGACAAGTAGTAAATCGGTAACAACCAACCGTAACAGCACAAAATGGTTTGAGAGAACTCAGTAGGTAGTGAGACTTAATGTAATTATTCGCATCCCTCAAACGTTTGTTAAACTTCACTGTATTCTCGCTTTAGTTGAACTTGGCTACTCACTCTCTCTTGATTCGATTATACGACTGGTTACTCCAAGTATAACTCGCTACTGCCTCAACACTTAAATACGAGACTTGACACACGACTGAGTTCTCGACTCACTAATTCTTGAGCTCACCTCAGAGGGTTCCAGGTTCTATAAACGAACTTAGTTCCCCCAAAGATGGAATTAACTGGGAGGAACTTTATAAATAGGAAGCAACATTATAAATAGTAACAATGTATATTGTTACGGATTCCACCGTCGAGGCTCGTTTAGTGTAGTGGGTGTATGGTGTGAGATAAAAACACAATCAACAGGCCTCAATAAGAGACAAACGTTTATTTACACGAAGCCACGTTTATTTACACGAAGACAGGACAGCACAAAGACGACAACTAAGTACAGTGACGACAAGCACACAGCAGCACACAAAAACAACCCACTAGTAGAAATTCAGTTGTAGCAGCGTCCACAGCACACAAAGTTGTTCAGCAGGTTTTAGCAAAAGGAGCGGAGCAATCTTCGGAGCGTCTATGGTATCTCCAAACGGCTGAAAAACTCCTCTGTCTCTTGTCGGTTTAGCTGCCACTAACAACTTAACACAGCAGGCTACGATACAAGACACGACTACGATAGAATACGGCACTCGGCAATTCAGAACTCCGCCGTTGTTTCGGTATTCTCTCGGCGACTGAAACTACTAATCAGTTCCATTCAATTCAACCACTACTCAATTCACAACCTCCCCCAAGCTTTAGATTGCCGGCCTTTTATAATTCCAGGGAGTTAGGGAGGGAAAATTCTATTTCAATCTGGGAGTATCTGCTCCTAATAGACGGATCGACAAAATACTCGAAGTTTCGAGAAATATCTATTTTGTCGCCAAACTCTGGAATCATTGATGCAATTTCCGGAATCGTCCAATACAGATGACTGTAAAAAAGTCTTTCCTTATAATGACATTCGTCCGGAGAAGCAAAGTTACAGGTTCGCAGTAATATTAATGATTATTTTGAAATGGAAATTTATGTCCTTTTTGTGTCAAATAACATTCTCTACAAAGCATTAAATGAAAATATTTTAAATGAAATGAAGTGACTGAATTTTAAAATGTGAAAATAATTGTATTATTTAAAAACATTTCTAACAGACTTTTAATTATATCATTTAAAATTGATTACCATTGTTTTTTACCATGGGTTTATTACAATAAATAATAAAAGCCCATAAGTGAGATCATTTTTAATTAAAATAATTTTTTACAATATAAAAAATAACCAAGATTTCTAATTCAACATAAGAACGCTGATGCTCTGTTATCATAGCAGGAAAACAGTCTCACCAAAATTTGTATTGCATACTCTCCAATAAACTTGTTGTTTCAAATGACTCCTTACAGAGTTAAGAAATATTTTTAGCATGAATATTTTTATGCCATCCTTTGGTATTTATTCGGTGATGAATCTCTGGCATGTTTTAATAGTATCCAAAAGTAGATTTTGCGTTTTGGACACATTATTATGAACCGATTAAAGCAAAAATTTGATACAAAATTGAACTTGTAATCACAAAATACCATACCAAATTTGGTATATTTAAGTCATTGTCTTTTAAAATTTACATATATTTGTAAAAATACAGACCGACAAATTTTTGTTGGATTTGTTTCCAAATTTAGCAGCTTCCAATAGATATTAAAGCTATAGGTATCAAAGCTATTTATATTATATCTGCGTACTGAATTTTACCTGTCTAGCTCTCTTAATTTAACATTTATCGTGTTACTCTATTATAAAACGCAGAGATTGACATTCTTGTATTCGAACAGTCTGAACAGATAACAAACACAATCTGGTGGGGAATCTACTAATTATTATTATCTTTATGATTGACAGACAGATTGATAGACATTTCCTTAAAATGTCTATTCCGAAATCGGAGAGATCAAAAGGTATAGATTCATTAAAATATAGAGTTCAAATTTTTTGTGAAATTCTATACTTTCTCTACTCTATTTATTCAAAAACGTGAAAATACTAGTAATGAGAGAAAAAAAATTCGAATAAAAGTAGCTAAAAAAATGCTTTAAATCAAAACTATGCAGAGTGCATGTATATTTCCTTGTTTACTACTTTTAAATAAGAGTAAAATTCAAATATTTATTTTTTGATATATTAAAAACCATTTGCCTGATGATCTTCCTCATTGTATTGAAAGTTATACTTATTTATGGAGAACATATCAAAAGTTACCATGCAATTAAAATACTGAAGACGGTATTTTCTTTTTTACCATCTATTGACCCAATTGTATTTCTCAAATTTGGGCCAATATCAGTATACGTAATGAACTACTTGAATAATCATACTCTCAATTACTGATACTTTTTTTCTTTATTATACTTTTAACAGCATAAGATGCGATGTGTTTTCGCTCTTAATTCCAGCAAACATCCGCCATCCAGTCTACCTCCTGCCACCAGCAACAAACTAATCAACAGGCGAAAAATAAAACCTCAAGTCCCATCATATTTACAAATTCCTGTCACAACCAAAAGTAACATCATCATCTGGAAGACCATCGTGCCTCCCTTTTACAACCCTACAAAATGAAAGAAAAGCCAAATGTCTCCTCTCCCAGTCCGTAAAAATAAAAACAACTAACTCTTCCTCGGTGGTTTGTGGTGAGGGTGTTACCATAAAGTTCGTTGTTTTTATAAAGCTCTAAAAGTTTTAGCCCTCTGTAAATGATGTGTCATATAAGATGCACGCTGGCGCGGAGCATGCAGCTCGAGTGAATGCTGAGGGTCGTAAAATGGCTGTGAAGGGGTGAGCGCGTGGACTTAGAACTAGTTGTTTCGTTTCGTAAAAATTCTTTTTGTTTATGGTTTTTAGAAGATCCGTTCTACAGCCTGTTAGAATATCCCATATCCATATAACTGTTGAATAACCGAAATGTTTACTAGCATACGGATATGAGACTGAGTTGGTCTCTTTAGGATATGGAATAGCGAGAAGTAATCCAAATTAACCAAGCAAATGTTTGCATTTTATTGTTCCTTGCAGTGCACTTTTTGAAATTCCGCTTTCAACCAGCAGGTGTAATCTCGTCAAAATTGTTCGCATCTCTTAAATAAAAGAATTATCCCGGAGAACGTCTTGCATAGCGATGGCGTACAAAGATTACAAAATATTAACATTTGTCATGAATTAATCATTTATACTGAATCTCACAGGAGATTCATCCGAGTGTTTGGCAATTCAATCTTGGCATGTGGTCAATAGTATCTAGAATTCGAATCTGGGTTTTAGACAGTTTTTCTCGCCGACTGAAACAAAAATTTGACTTAAACTTACACTTATCATTTTTAGAAGTCGCGTTTACATATTTCTGAAAGTACAGACCGGTTGACTGACTTAATTCATTGCTGCATTTGATTCAAAATTTAACAGTTTGCTGCATTTTATCTACTTAGCTTTCTTCGCTTTGTAGTTATTGTTTTAACTTAGATTCAAAACAGACGAGCAGTCAGATTTCTGAGCAGATTTTACTAAAATATTGACAGAAATCAACAAATATAGTGTTAAGAATATGCTAAATTTCACCCATCTAGTTTTAATAGTTTTTGAGTTATCTTTTTCACGAACAGACAAACGGATGGACGTTTCCCAAAAATGTATTTTTCGAACTGAGGGAGGTCTAACACAAAGATTCGTCCAAATCTCGAGTTCGAATTTTTTCCCGATTACAGTATTTTCTCTATGCTACCTATATGAAAAGCAATATTATTATTAATTTGACTTATCGCTCCATTTTTAACATGTTAATCGTTCGTTTTAGGTTCTTTATTTTAATAATTACAGGAAAATACATATGCTCCTCTTAATTCATTAGTAGCTAATTCATTGTGGATACTGGTTACATTTGATTCCATATAAATCGTTCCATATAATTTCATGTCCATGACTCCATCATAATGCATGAAATTAGCATCGTGTTTTTAATTGTCTTATTTAAGTTTAACTTATTGTTAAAGTGAATCTTTCTAAAGGAGACATTCCCCAACAATATAGCCTTATCAAAAATGAAAATGTCTGATTCGTCTGTGAAATGTCTGACTCGTCTGAAATGTTTGGCATTTTTTGTTTTGTCAAGTATATTAAAAAAATCTATTAAAGGAAATCATTCTTCTTTAGTAAGTTTCTTTAAAGAAATGCACGCGATTAAATACTTAATGAAATAATTAAAAAGCTTAAACTGTTGTCACAAATCACATACCAAATTTGATACGTTTATGTCACTGCGTTTTTGAGTTATTGAGTTTATATGCATTTGAAAATTCAGACTGTCTGGCGATCAATCTCTGATAGGATTTTGTTCAAAATTTGATAGTTGTTTACACTGTAGATGTCTCATCTCTTCGTTATGTAGTTATCTTAACTCATATTCGAATAGCTAGACAGACAAATTTCCAATGAATGGATTTTATTTGAAATTTGATAGAGGACTACAAAATGGGCTTAAAGACCCAATACTAATTTTCAGTTGACTAGCTTTAAAAGGTTTTGAGCCATCATTATCACAAGAAAATGAACTCTCTGGTTTTGTGTTAATTGTGACATGACAAGAAAATTGAATTATGCAAACGTTTAAATACCCTAGCAAAATTTCAGTTTTCTAGCTTTGAAAACGTTTTGAGTCATCATTACCACAAGAAAATGAACTCTGGTTTTGAGTTAACTGAAACATCTGAAGAAATGTTTTGAGTTATGTTAAACATATCGGAAAAAATTAATTGAAGCCATATAAAAAGATTAACATAAGCCAGAAAATGCTATCTATGTCGATGATTTGCCTCGTTTATCGTTAGGGAATTCTCGCCTATAATTTTCAATAAACAAATATATTAATGCGCAAAATGCTTTATTTTTAGAGAAACAAATTCACTTAAATATACTAGCTAATTTCTGTCAAAATATAATTCATCTCTCCCTTCTCTTTTCCCACATTTCTATGCGAGAGAAACGCAATTCAACTTTTTTTTACTTCCATTACTTATACTAATTAGGAAAATCATTTTAACTGAAATTGAAAAATTAATTATCTTTTATTAAATATGTGGGTTGTCACTAATCGAATTAAATTTAACCCCACGCTCCCCGTAATGAAATGAAGCCTTTCATAAATCATATTTCGTTTAAAATAATTGGAAAACACCCAAACATACACAGAGTTCAATTTATTGCACTAATTGAGTCAGTATTTGAATTCATTTCTGCAATAAAACATAATGCTTATATAATGTCATTGTTTTGGTACAAAGCTTTAATGGAATTGAGTTTGAAAGAAAATAAACATCTAACAATAACTCATGTTATTTTATCTGTTTGAATACCATTCCATTTGCGCGAATTTTAATTTATGACAACTGTCAATTATCTCTTAAATTAAGTGCCCAGTCAACAATTTACTTTATAGTTGATGCTATAATAATATGATTAGTTTCTGACGGAAAATAATTAACGGACCCAATTGTTTTCTTATATGTTATTCCACTCAGCAAATAGTAATAGATTTCAAATTAAGTTATGCCTGATAATTCTAAATTTTTAAATAAGGATCAGTATCTCTTTGAAAAAAGAAATAATGTTTTTTCTTATGGCATTTGCCATTGGACGAACCTGCTGTTACGAAGACAGCGATTTAAACCAATAGTGTATTTCTTCTAAATTTTTTTTTTTGTAGCGCCGACTTGGGCAAGAGTACGACTTAGGTACTCACGCATTACTCATTTACTTGAAGAACCCCCTTTTACAGGAGGGAACATTCACGCATCTCACAGATAAAACAGAGGAAGAACAATCATGCCCGAACCGGGACTGGAAAGCAGGACACCCAGATCATGAAAAAATAAATGTACTAGACAGTGGCACCCAAACAGCTAAAAAATGAGAAGTGATACAAACCACTTTTCTCAATAGAATATAAATAAAATATAATTGTAACAAGCGGAAGTGATGCTCCCTTAACTTTTTTGCATACACTATGATAAACTTATCATACCAAAGAACGCCTTGTATGGCTCCGAGTTACAACATTTTAGAAATATTAACATTTGGCTATATGGTGTTGTCTTTGGCGAGTTCTTTGGCGATTAATACCTGACATGCACTTAACAGTAATCGAAAGTCGAATTTGAATTAAAGGCATGCTTTTATCAACCGATTAAAACACAGATTTAACACAAAACCCAATTGCCAAATTCCATAAAAGTAAATTATTGCGTTTATGAATTATCATTGTTTACCTGTTTTTGAAAGTACAGAACAATAGAACAATTAACCCTTTCTTATCGTTAGCTCAAAGTGTGACAAGTGTTAAATTTATACGCCGAATTTTATATACCTATTGAAAGAAAAACACAATAACTACATCCGTCTGTAGAAACACAAAACTACATCCTTCTGTAGAACACAATAACTACAGAAGGATGAGAGCTATCTTACATCCGAACAGCTAGACATACAGACATCTGTACATACTTCACTCAAAATTTGACAAATCTGCACATTTCGAGTAAAGACCATATACTAAATTTCAACAATATGGCTCAAGATGTTTTTGAATTATAAATGGCGCAGACAGGCTAACATTTACCAGAACTGTGTTTTTCGAAATCAGGGATATTTAAAACGTGGAGAAACATCAAAATATGGAGCTCGAATTTTTTCACGACTATACTTTATTAATACTACATATACGAGAAGTTTTTTTTATTTCTGAGTAGCCCAAAAGTTTTAATTGTGATCATCTGAATCGAGTTTAACCCTCCGTTAGGCGCGCGGTCTACGATAGTAGACCAGGTATTTTTTTAAATAACGTAATTTCTAATATATGGTGCGCTCAGACACTTCCTTCTCAGTAGCTGTTCTAAATACACTGTTTTACACAGCCAGAGTCGTTTCGCTTGTTAGCGAGTGCAGACGCCTAGTTTATTTACGGAAGAATTGGGTTGGTCTACGATTGTAGACCGCGCGCCTAATTACATCACATTTTTAATCAGATTGCGATTTTATTCCTTCTCGCTTTATAACGCAAAAGTTAAAACGTTTGACTACTTTGATGCATTAATGTGTTTGATTTTAAAATAAACTATGTCGCAAGGTAAAAGACGCCGTGTTGAAACTTCAAGGGACCCGAAAGTGTGGATGAAATGGCTTGAAAAATTGGCAAGCGAAGAAGAAATGGAAGAATCTGGGGATGAATTTGAAGAGGATCTGGAAAGTATGCGCCACGACGATGCAATTGTTCCAAAAACGGAAGAAAAGGTAAAAACGGAAATAACCTTCTACAATAAAACTAAAATAGGCGTAGACTTAGTAGATCAAATGTGTCCGAGTTATGATATTGCAAGGAACTCCAGGTGATGGCCAATGGTAATTTTCTACGATTTGTTGAACATATCTGCTATAAATGCCTTTTCTGTATACAAGGCAAATAATCCAGAAATTAAAACAAAAATACGAAAATTTATCGTATCGTTTGCATGGGAGTTAATACGGCCACAAATACAATTTAGATCAACATTGAAAGAACTGCCTGTAGAAATTAGAAGACGGGCGACTCTCCTTTTAGGTTTTGAAGAAACTCAGCAACCTATGGAAAATCCTAAGGGGAAAAATTATGTGGGACGTCGCAGCATATCTCCGAGAAGAAATAAGTCTTCCAGGCGAGATTGATGCAAATGCCACCAGTCTGCACGCAAAGAACACAAGGCTGACATGTGTGCCTCGTGTTTGAATAACTGAAAATACAAAAGCTTGTGAAATGATCAAAAAGATTTTCATTTTATTGTTTCTAAATGCTGTTTGTAAATATTGCCCTTTTACTTGATTTTTGAACTCAAAAAATTATTTTTGTTTAGTTTTTGTTTATTTTATTTAATTTTTGCTTTTGTATATAAAATAACCCTTAAAAATGTATAACAAGATTTTATTGCGAGTGAAAATTGCTAATAACGTAATAAAGTTTATTTAAATTACTTTATTACCTTTTTAAATACTTACAAGAAAAGTATGAATCAGTTTTTAATCAAGAAATTTTATTTGTTGCATTTTAAACAGTAAATAAATTTGGTCTGCGAGTGTGGACCGCGCGCCTAAACACGTCAGTAAAAGTCGCGCGCTTAACGGAGGGTTAATTAAATTAATGGCATAATGGTTAATGAAGGTTACTTCTAACAAAAGGGAATAAATATGTATTAAATAAATGTTATTGCATCGAACAAATATAACAGAGGAACCAAAACTAAACAGCAGCAAACGAAGGAAACCGAAAGGAGGGGAAATAAAGGAAAGGAATTAAATCTTAAAAATAAAAAATAGTATTTAAAAGTGTGTCAAACTTCAGCAGCAGAAATCTTTGCTGCCGCTAAATTCGATGAGAGGAAAGTTACTGTATGCTTTCATTTGCATAATGACTAAATTTTAATATTTTTGCTCATATGAAAAAGTTCGTTTTCTGTAATTTTTCTGTCATTTTGTCATTAATTAAAAATTAATTAAATTAAATGTACAATTAAAAATTAAGCATTATCTATTGATAATATAATTTTCACTTTATTTTAACAGAATGTGGTTAAAAAAATTTAATATTAACCTACCAGCTGGCGCGCGTATGTGAAAGATACACTAGAGATGAATTTCATTTTATACCTTCAGATCTGGTGGCACTGGGAACGCCTGTCCTTGGCTATTTGTCCTTTGACCTACTTTCAGTTGTCGTCGCAAGTTTGTGGCGTTAATGGGTCTCTGCCAATCAGATATTTGTATTTTAGAGATACGCCCGACTGTTCATGTAAGTTTTTGTCACATCTGATTTTGTATGATTTTACAAATAAATCCTATTTTTTCAGACTGGCAACAGCTGGCAAATGTACTTACGAAAGAAAATGTTGAAAAAAAGCCCCCACATCTCTAAAAAGTGAGATAAAATGAAAGTTGCTAAAGGGAAAAGTCAAACTAGGTATTGAAGAAGTGGAAGATGCGACGTCAGGGAAAAAACCTTCCCAAAAAAAAAAGCGGACTAGAATCCCGAGGTTCGATTGTGGGATTTGACAGAAATTTATAAGTTTGGAGCAAACTAAACACATTTGCTCAAATTGCAATGCTGCAATGAAATTGCAATGAAACTATTTCCTTCCTTTTCATATCTAAATGTCAATTACTTTTTTTTCTTTTTATACATAAATTATGTATTATTTTTTGCACTTCTATATTTTATATGCAAATTGTTCTATCAAAATATCGGCTATTTTTAAATCAATTCAATTGACCCATGGTCCTTTTTTAATATTATTGCAATCTATGTTTATATTGTTTCTGCTTTTTAAGTAGAAAATGTTTAAAGTAATTGTAGTTATTAATCCTAAGCTATTTACAATGTAATTTCATTAGTTACACTTTTGAAAATTTGGGTTTTTCTATAACGTATGTGGGAAATACTTGCCACTTTTCATGTTGGTATGACGGCCGCGCCCGCCGGAAGGTTAAATGTGAAAAAATAAATCTTGCTTGGATTTTTTAATATAAATAGAATTCCCTCTTTGATGAGACATTTTGATGCTGAAGTTTTTATGATGACGAATATCCAAATTCCGAAATTAAATACAAAAAAATATTAACAAGCATCTACAAAACTTTCGCCTTAATTATTAAAAAAAGAGAAAAAAAATTATTTCAATCATACTAAAACCTTCTCTGGTTTTTATTTGATTTCATTAATCATTCCTACAAGGTATTGCATTTTTCTAGATTCTAATTATTATCAAATTATTGTAGTAACTTTACTATATTCAATTGATCAAAAATAATGGCAATCTACAAAAAAAACATATTTATTAAAAAAACTAAAAAAAAGATTGGAAAACACCAAACTTAACTATTAAAAGATGTTAATGCGTTGCTTTTTATCGTCTGCTACTTCCTTGTCATATTCAATAAAGGAAGCATTTAATAACAAAATAGTGGAACAAAATACATTTTGTAAGCAACAAATTCACTTAATGCTAGCATTAGTTTGTGTCGTAATTTATAAAAACGAGCGGCGGAAAACCACCTGCTCCTATGCTGAAAGGTGGAAAATGCAATTTAGCTTCTTGTTTTCCATTACTCTATTACTTAGACTAATTAGAAAAATCAATTTAACGGAAATTCGATCAATTTAATTATCGTTTGTTAAAAACGCTGGCTGCAACAAATCGAATTAAATTCGGCTTCGAACTTTTTGTAATAAATTAACTCATTTTATGCAACTTGTTTCGGTTCCAAAAGATGGATAAAAACCAACATCGAGTTTAATTTTAGATGCCGAAATATGCATATTTTTGGAAATATTACTATATGGCAACATAAAAGAAATTTGATGAGTAAATTGAATTGTTTTGTTAGTGGCATTCCGATCGAAAATAAACTGTTGCATCCTTTTTGCTTAAAATATGTTACATTTTTAATTTATGATTCTGAAACCCATATGCATTTCTTTATTGAAACAGTGGCTTAGTTCATCATTACTTTCTCATATACGAAGTATTAAAAAATGTTATAACTTAAAAATATTCGAACTTGAGACTTTGATGAATGTCTGCACTTCAGACTTCTCTCAGTCTGGAAATACAGTTTGGAATAATTATTCCCGGCTTTAAGTTTATTAATTCCAATAGAACTTTGTATACCAAAGTTTATTTGTCTAGCACAATGGTGGCCAAAATTGTGGGCGCATTTTAATGTTTTCTAACTTTGTACACGTATGGAAAATGTAAAATTTCACAAAATGTCAACTCTTATATTTCATTTTAAAGAGCATCATTTAATGCTGATCACAGTACAAAAAGCAAAATTCAAATATTTGCAATACAGAAAAAGTAATTTTTATTTTAATCTTAATAACAAACACAGTGATGAAATGGATTGTAACGTCAGTATGAAATTCGGTATAATATCTTGTGACTACAATTATGTGTCAAATTTTGATGGTAATTGATTGGAAAAAAGCTTCCGAAATTCGGAGTTGGTTTTCTGGCTCTTTAGTTACTATTGTTAGCAAATGTCCCGGGGTTAATGGCATCTATTAGAAAATAGACCAAAAAGGCTCTAAAATGTAGGTATCTCTTCTCGAAACAACATAAGACGGAACATCACATATAATAATTTATTAGCAAAATATGAAAAGAATTTTGTTAGTACAAAGTATGATATTGTCTTTATTATCTTCTTTTGATAATAAAGCTAAGATAGTATTTCATTTTTATAATTCATTCATTATTATTATTATTATTTTGGAGTAAGGATTATGCACCGAATTTTGTATCTCCATCTCAATGCGTTTTTAATTTATCTTATTCATAGGCAAAGAGGCCAAAATTTAAAAAAAATTGATTTAGATACTTTTTTGACATTTTTCTCTGAATAGAGTTTTACTAAAATAAAATTCTTTGATTTGGGGTTTTAAAATCCTTTTTATGGGAGAAAAAAGATTGAGTTTACAGCCTTTAAAAAATATCCATATCTTATATAAATAACAATAAAATATTCCACGTGTATTTCAAGTTACCATTCGAAGTTGTTCTTTTAAACAGATACGGTGATCATCTAAAATGGTATCTGTTTATTCTTTTTAGGAATAAATAAAATTACTGTCTATATTCAGTCTTAAGAAATTCTTATATTTATAGTGGTTTTTCATTTTTCTACATAAAAAGATATAAATATTTTGCTTAAAAAACAGAATAATATTTTGTATGTCTGAAAAAAGTATTACGAATAATTCATGCATAAATAAATCAAGAAAAGGCGGATTTAGATTTAAATCTTTATTAGATTTAATCTTCTTTTAAAGTATGTTCGAATCCGACTCTCATTTTCAAAAATGTATTCGCAACCTATGCAAGGCCAATATAAAAAAATTCTTGTATGAATAAATAAGATCATAAAAACAGGATTTTGGATATTCTGCATTCAGATATTTACGGAAAAACTGCATCTTAAATACACGGAACTCTACATAATCACGTAATACTATGAGATAAGTAGTGCACTCGTTGTTAAATGCAATGACCATGTTTCTATCTGAATTATAGATGAACGACGCATCGAACGAAATCAAGTATACTGCTATCGTAAATCTCAAATATGATAGGGAACACTCCTAAGAGAAATTAGGAAATTATTTATGTAATATCATATGTGTCGTTATTCGGTACTGATCCAGTGTATTTACAAATTTATGATAAAAGCATGGAATACAAATTTTTTCAGATTTTCAAAAGAACAAAGTGTAAAAATATTTTATTCTTAAAAGTTATTCAGTCAATTATTGGCTAAAATTCCTCAACTATCGATAAAAAAAATTGTATTCATCTAATGATTTACTGTAATTGAGGGATGTCTTTACCAAAAAATACATCTTTATTTCAAGTAAATATCACAATTCATAAGGATCAATTGAATATGTTTATTTTATTTTTTACTATATTTTAAACTGGTAGTAAACTGTAAATTATTTGCATTAAAAATTTGCCAAAAACTTTATGCATAAAATAAAAAAACATGAATTTTTATTTGACGATAATATTGTGTTTAAATTTCTTTAAAACTTATTCTTAAAGTCTTAAATATGTTAATAACCATGCACTCCTGTTTAATAAAGTGATATAACACGAATATAATTTATATTAACCATCTAGTATCTTCCTTATGCTTACTTTTGCTTGAATAGATCAGTTTTCAGCATAAATTTCTCGAATCAATGTATTATTTTTATATCCTATGACATGAAACCCAATAAACCCTCTAAATATATATTAAAATAATTGATAAAATTTTATTAATAAAAAAACTGGAAAGTAAAAACTAGATTAATAAAGCATCGTAACGTTGAAAATTTATCAAGAAACATATCAATTGAACATTTTTGGAAGAATTATTAGAATAATTAAAATGAATTTTCTTACATGAATTATTTTTTTTCTTTCCGTGTGTCATGCGTGTGCATGTTCTAAAGGTTACCGAACTTGGCATATATATGGAAGGGCGGAATGGGCATCTATAAAGGATGTTTATTAATTTTAGATAAAATTCTTATTAAAAAATTTCTTATTAAATAATCTATCATATTGTGTAAATTATTTTAAAAAATGGCTTCGACATATATATTATTGAAGCCTTAAATATATATCGATATGCATTTAAAGCTTCGATAATGAATGGTTTTATCTTCAGTTCTCATAATTTTCAAATATATATAAATTGTTTCAGCAAAAGCGTCTTAGTATTAACGAAAGTTTAATCACGTCCGTTTAACTTAAAGTCCAAATTTAAGAGGAGATGGGAGGGGAATACACAATGCAATAAACAGAACCAAATAAGACTTTATAATATTATTAACTATAAGGCTAAGAAAATTTTAAACACATTTTTACTTCGATATCCATTAAGTTCCAATTGCATAAAAGATTTAATTGAAAATTTTAAAAATCATAAGCTTCTATGAACCAGCTGGTTGCCAAAAGCAGTTAGTTACTAATTATATTTTTTCTAATATATTGCTTTTTAAATTCGTAATTTCAAAATCTTAATAATCATGCTGAGAATGTTTGCCACAAGATCATAAATAACTGACTCAGTTGTGAAGTATATTTATTGAGTTAATTTCCCATGCTTTCAGAAAAATGTCGTTGATTATTCTAAAAACGAGTTAGTCTGACGAAGAGCCTATTTTTTTCGTTAGTTATTGCTCAACTGTTATTGCACCAATTAAGTGACTTGGTCACATCGCGTCAACTGCATCCAATATACCCTCCAATATGCGTCCTATCACCAACTAAGTCTTCCACGTACAAAATAAAAATGCTATTTCACCAATATCTGTAAATTACTGTCTTATTTTTACGCAGAGAATTATCATGTCCATGTTATACAACATGTAAAATAAAAGGAGCCAAACTGCAGCCACGCTGGATTTTCAGACAACAAAAAAATAACCTCTCCATGGTTGTTTGCGTAGAAGCTATTCCCATAAAGTTCATGGATATCTAAAAGTTTTATCACTCTGCAAATGATGTACAATATAGGAAGACATTCTGGCATGAAACATGAATCTACTGTGAATATTGCAGATCGTAAAAGAGCTGTTGAGAGAGGAGAATTTAGGCCTAGGAAAAAAAGTAATTTTGGTTTCAGTATTTGCTTTCTTTTATTGATGAATTTCTTGGGAAGTTCATCCTTAACTCTGAAAAGTTCAGAAGCTGTAATAGTGTTTTGGACAAACAAGAATCGTACAGTGTACAGATTTCTATAGGGGAGTTATAATTAAGCTACCCCTATAAACAGCCTCATACAACTTAAACGGGGGAACAGATTGCTTCGAAATTTGGTGAACAAACACATATATACTGTACACATTCGGTATATTATACACGAGATGCGCTCACAGAATTTCGGAAAAAAATTGTTCCAAAATGTCTACCAAAGGACCTCTTTTCCAGGAAAACATCAAGTTTAACATACTTAAAGGCCAAAACGAAATACAGAAACAATGTCAACAATCCAGAATAAGAAATATGAGTAATAAAATCTAAAAATGATAATAAAAAAAAGCTGCTAATTCTAGGAAAAGATGTCAAGATTCGCATGCTTACAAATAAGAGGAAGTTTTATGCAAAACAGGTTAGGGTAAGAAACCTATGCAGACGTCAGGTTTTATATCGATTTTTTTTTTGCTGTAATGATGACATTGTCTTGTTATAAACATTTAATGACATAAAGAACTCTAATGCTTGATGTGAGAAGCATCAAAACTCATCAGCTACGATTTGCTGTTGAACACACTGTTCCATCGACATGAAATTTTGCATGTCACTGAGGTTGTTCACATTCCCTTCAGTGTCTTGGACACGATTAACAACTGTTTTTCTTGTTCAATTAAGTCCTAATCTGCTCGTTTCTACAAACTAAACTGGTTTTTTCCCCTCAAACAGAGCACTGTTATTTTTCTCCTATCTTTACTTGATGTGGCTCGATAACAATAGGTGATAAGAAACTATTAATGAACGTTAATATTAATTCTATATTTCATTTTGATCGTTTATTGTGTTAAAATTAAAGTTTCTCCGAGAAAGTCACCTTCCGGTGGACCTTTCGGAACTCAAGTTTTTTTTCTCAAAATTCTGTGAGGCCATCCCTTATACAGACTATGTACCAAATTTCGTTGCAATCAGTTCAACCTTTTGTGTTGTAGGATGCTGTTTATAGGGAAAATTAATTATAACCACCTTGTATTTTCAGCGCTGAATATGTAAAAACACAAAAAAACGACATAAAAAGCAATTAAAATAGGCTTTGTAATGTTTCCAATAGATAAATCATTTTATGCAGAATCTCGTTTCATTGGCTTCCAGTTTTCAGAGTAATTAAGAATGACAGTTATATTTATAGAGCATAAAAAACATTGGAAAATTAAACTATTACACTACAAAAAAAAGGAAAAAAAGTTTCGAAATTTTTAAAATCATTTTTAATAAAAATATATGAATATTAGAAATTTTAGCAGTAAATACTGTAGCCTTATATTCGTACTTTAAACTTAAACCACAATTCCCAGTATCAGTACTTCTTTGTAACAGAATATAAATAAAGAAAATAAATCATTATTAAACTAATTAACAAAGTTTATTTTAACTTTTTGTTACATTTCAAACAATTGTCACATCTTGAATGTACCATTAACTTGTGTGTGTGTGTGTGTGTGTGTGTGTGTGTGTGTGTGTGTGTGTGTGTGTGTGTGTGTGTGTGTGTGTGTGTGTGTGTGTGTGTTTAAAATATGCTCGTCATGTTCTTCCTCCTGGTGGTTACAAAATAACAATTATTTTATTATTTTATTGCTAATTGATTGTCATTCACCAAGAAACACGATTTATTCAGCAAAAATATTAAATTTACATCAAATGTTAATATCCCGTTATTATTGCAGGCACATGCCATGAAAAGTTGACATCTCTATTAGACATTACGCAAGAAAGAACGAGAGACCATTCCCACTAGTTTTCAGTTACAATAATCTGCATACTTTTCTCTTTTGCGGAAGAAAAGATACAATAAAAATTCACAGAATGATAAATTAAAAACTTCTATTTTCGGCAACACTACAGTTTCAAAAACCGATGCATCTTTCCGTTTCCTAAAAATAGACTTCGAATAAATCACAATTCATGATGTGAAAGCACTCCTGGAGGGACCCTAACTTTCACAATTTTAGGCCAACCTCTCTATAAATTTGAAATAATGGATGCCATTAGGCTTAAATTCCCTCCAAAATATACGAACCCCCTGTCTATCAAACGTCTGGGATAGACACAAAACTCTCTTAAAAGCGCGGGTGAATCTCCGATATTTTTTCTGTTCTTCACGACACTCCCTCGTCTCACTATCATCACGTCAGTTGTCGGATCGAATAGCGAATGTGCAGCACATAATATCTAGTGTCAGTAGCAAAATAAACCCAGCAAAAGAGCTTTCCTCCGATTTTTTTTTAACTCTTCCACCAACCCTGACGATAATCTCCCCTTTTTAAAGGGGTTCTAACCCTTTGCGTGATCGATACTGAAGGAATTTAAATTGCTCGTTTCGAATTTAAAAAATAAGAATTGAAGGGTACGGAGAGTTCCTTCATGAGACGCTGGGTGTTTTTTTATAGTTTATTATTTCTCTTTCCTCGAAGGCAATTTATCATGGCAAATATTTGTCCTGCAGGTTATTTCTGTATCAGACGTTTGTAGGAAAGATTTGAAATATAAATATACAGAGTGTGAAGTTATTAAAAAATTGTGATGAGTTTTATAAATATGTGATTTAAAAGCAGTGGGATGAAAAAGGCTTTTCTGTGTTTTAAAGTGAAACTACTGTCCCGAGAGCAGAGAATTGGAAAAAATATTGTGATTAAAATAAAATAAAAAACGCTAAGATTAAGTGAAATGTAATAAATTCAGCAACAGATATAAATAAATATGGAAACATATATAAGAGACAGTGTATTGTATTATTTAACACTGATTGAGAGAGAGAAAATCGAGAGTGGATATATTATTTCTTAATCCAGTATGTTAAAGCAATAGTTCATGCAGCGTAGTTCAACACTAGAAAGATGGAGACTTGGTGTATACCTATATTGCCACAAAGCAGTCAAAATGACTGCATTGGGAAAGAATAACTAATGTGAAAAGAAATTTGTTTAAAAATAATTTTTAACATTTCTTATACTATTTATAGTCTTATAGCAAGTTATTAGTAAGTATTAACTATAAAAAAAAGTACTTCATTTGGAACAAAAAATAATTTATTATTTGTACATTTTAAGCAAATGTAAGTAGAAATCTTTTTATGTGTACATCTTCCGCAAACATACTTTTGACATTTTTCACATATATTATTTGTTTTTGTTGCAAAGTCGTACTTGACAAAATTTCCGTTTGTTACAATATGTGGTATTTGATGTTTGTGGGTCCTCATTTTCTGATGACTTTCTAATGACAGACCTGGCATAAAAATTCGAATGACAAGTGACAGTAATCAAAAAATATATAAACTGTTATACGAAATCGGAGCCGATCTGATTTCATATAATTAGATTGGCTCCGATTTCATATAAGAAATTTACTCAATTCAATAATAAAAGTCATTTTATAATTTAAAATTTTCCAAGTAGTCAAAATGACTGTTTTTAGGCAATACAGGTATAACACTTATATATACCGGAAATGAAAAGGAGGGAAGGCAACTACAATGATTAATAAACGCATTTATACGTTGTACAAAATATCACAAAATTCTAAGAAGCTGTGTCATTATATACACAATTGTTTTTCTAATTGAAATTCAAAAGCAGTCAAAATGACTGCCTTAGGCAATCTAGTGTTAATATACGTTCTACCTTAAAATCGTTCCTTATTTTCTACACATTTACTGAGCAAATTAAAAATGATACAATAAAAAAATATTACTCAGTATTACAAAATGATAAAATAATAAAATATCGTGAGACCTTCAAACATCTGTTTACTATAAAAAGAGTGAGTAAAAAATATGTTAAACAGAGCCATTCAATCCTAGGAGTCCTAAAGCTCTTCGAAGAACTAGTTTAGTTATATCAACGTCCTATTTTTAAAGCACCACTAAAGGCCTTATCACACGGCGCAATATCGTCTGCACTTTCAGTCAGCAATTTCCCGTTTCTACCCTCAGAACCGGTCAAGCAAGTTTCATAATCAACAACTTTTTCTAACAAGCTCGAGAATGCCGTCGGAAATATTGTCCGTAAACGAAATTCAACCAATCATGTGACACTTTGAAGTGACGACACACAAGTAAAGTCACTTTCGTTGTCGTTTGCTGACGGAAAGTGCCGATGATATTTTGCAGTGTGATAAGGCCTTAAGGCTATATTGAGACTGGCCTCGTAATTTTAAACCAGATCCGTGAGGAGGATGACACCTAAGCTGGCATCCCCCTCTGCAAACTTCCTTGCCGCACCAACAGGGGGACCTTTGGCTCCGACGGATTTAACGTGCACTAGACCCGCTTACAAGACAACTCTCGAACCTGAAATCTTCCGGTTCAGGAGCCAAGACCTTTTCGCCAGGTCACCGTGGCCCTTTACAAAGAGATAACTAAATTGATCGTGGCTTTCCGATCCTGGGATAGGTCACAAGGTTCTCCTATAGGTCAATGGAAAAGGACTTGAATAGAGAGGATATACCAGATGAGACTATTCGGATTCAAAAGAAATTGTGAAGCCTAATCAGAAACAAACCAGTTAAACTTTATTATTATACAATACTTATAACAATTATCAACAGTTTATACAATTTTAAAACTTATTTTAAATTCAAAAATTAAACTTGTATCTAAACAAATCGGACGTTCTAAATACTTCTTAATCTAAGCGAAAAAATTCGCCTGCACAAACTAAAAATTTGTTCTATTATTATGTTTTAAATGTATGTGTTAGTTCCTAAAAAAATAGAATGCATTAAAAGTAAAACAAAATAAATTAGTTTATAAAATGGTTTGATGCAAGTACATGAAAAAATAAACATTCTTTTTTAAACATATATATGGTAAGAATTTTTTATAAATGAAAATTTACAAAGGTGCAAAAATATCCAACATAAACCATGAGTTTTTATAATTTTATTGAATAAATCAGTTGCAATCTTTTTACATCGCATATCCAAAATTTAATAATTAGAGTGAGTATGCTTCTTTCATCTGTATAAATTTGGAATTTAATATGCTTTTCAACCATTTTCTTATATGCTATAGTTTTGAAATTAGAAATTGCTGGTCCCTGTTGATTAAGCAGCATATTAATATTTACGAAATTTTGCTATCTATTAATAAATTATTTTTTAATAAATTAAAATTTCATAATGAAAAGAATTTAAGAAAAGTGTAAGTAAAAATCATTAGAATTTTTTTGAAACAAAAATTTAAATGGAAAATATTAAAAAATGAAGTAATAAGAAGCTCTTGGTAGGAATAATAAGAGTTTAATAATGTGCTAAAATGAGAAATATTTTTATATAATTATTTTATACACAATTATTGTCTAAAGCAAACCAATAAAATGATTCATTAATTTCCAACAAATTCAAAATACAAATTTTACTTTTAAGTAAATTTTTCAGACTAAACATTTCTTTGCATGGGAATTTAAATAACCGGTACAAATATAATAAAATCTAATGCCGAAAAAATAAAATTAACTGAAGAAAAAATAAATCTGAAATTAGTTATAACTATTTTACATTATTCAAGCGCTTTTAGTAGCTCCTTGAAATATGAAACAAATTAGTCATTTTTTTTCCATTTAATAAATGATTCTTCATATATGAAATTTAGATATATTCGGTAGCTGCAGAATGATTTTCCTCATGTGGCCAGAGACGTAGAGTAAAAATGACTTCTGCTATTTTTCTTTTTGTCTTTTGTAAACAGCATTAGAATTTATTTAGGAAACAGAGCATTCTGGAAATCATGTTATTATCAAAAATATTAATGTTAAATATTATTATATACAGTGTCTCACAAAAGTGATGGGACACTTGGGCTTTACAAAAGGAAAATGTAATAAAATAAATAAATAAACATGTAAAAAAAATTTGGGGGTGTGTTTTATAAAGTTAGTAACGATTATTACATTAGATACATTTTGTCAAAATATTAAAATAAATTTAATAAATTATACAGTTATTTAGAAAGGAGCAAAAAAATGGCTCACATAAGTGATGGGGCACTTACTTTTCCATCAAATATTTATCCAAAAATTTTACTTTTTAAAAGGTTTTAATATTTTGTTGGATTTCCTTTTACTTTTAAAACATGATTTAATCTTCTTGGGATGAATTTGACTAATTTTTCTGTGATTTCTGGAGTGATTTTACCCCATTCTTCTTGAAGCACCGATTTTAATTGTTGTTTTGAAGAAATGGTGTGTTTGCGAATTCTTGATTCCAATTCTTGCCAAATATTCTCTATGGGATTTAAGTAAGGAGATTGTGGTGGTGTTTTTATTATTTCAGGACAGTTATACAGCAGTCAGAGTCCAGTTCAAAGTAGTGTGCTTGGGACCATTATCCTGGTAGAATTTAAAATCGTTATGAAGGTTCAATTTTCGTGCTGAAGATTTCAAATTTTGCTCTAAAATGTCGATATACTTGTACTGATCCATTATACTGTCAATAAAAACAAGATTACCGACTCCAGTGGCCGACATACACCCCCATACCATAACTCCTCCTCCACCATGTTTTACTGTTGGCACCAAGTTCTCTTTATGAAATTCTTCCCAGGGTTTTCTCCACACCAAGATTCTACCGTCAGAACCAAATATATTAAATTTACTCTCATCAGCAAATATAACTTTATTCCAGATATCAGAATTCTTATTTATGTAGGATTTTGCGAATGCCAGTCCGAGTTTTCTATTCTTTTCACTTACAAAGAATTTTTTCCTGGCTACTCTACCGTGATATCCAGCAGATCGAATTACTCTTCTAATAGTCTCAGGATAAACAATTACTCCATATAATGCTTGTAAATCAGCAGCAACTTTAGGAGCACTCATGTTTGGATTTTTTTTTTAAATTCGAACAATAATTCGCTTTAATCCATTAGATAGCTTTGATGGTCGGCCAGGTCTTCTTTTACCCTGAATCATATGATTCTTTTTATATCGTTTAATGATGTTGAAAACTGTTGAATGACTCAAATTAACTGTTTCAGCAGTTTCTCTAATAGATTTTCCACGTTCAATATGCAAATTAGTAATTAATTTTCGAATTTCAGGCGAAGTTTCTTTTCGTTTAGCATTCATGGCTGCACAGAGCTAAAAAACACAAAACTTCCAAAGCAATCTGGAGAGAAATACTGTAGACTATTTTATAAATTATTGCCAATTGCTTTTGAGTAAAAATAAAAAACCCAAAAAATATTTTTATTGCTTATTTAGGACGATTTTTGTTGCATATCTAATGGTGTCCCATCACTTATGTGAGCTAATTTTTGCTCCGTTCTAAACAATTATATTTTTATTAAATTAATATTTAATATTTTGACAAAATGTATGTTATATAATAATTGTTACAAAATTTAAGTATGAAATACACCCACAAAAAATTTGTACATGTTTATTTATTTATTTTATTACATTTTCCTTTTGTAAAGCACAAGTGTCCCATCCCTTTTGTGAGACACTGTAAATGTTAGGAAGATGTAATAAGAAAACCCTAAACGCTATTTTAATGATATTAGCTTCGTTTAGATATTATGGAAATACTCTAATGTTAATAACAGTCAGAATGTAACAAATAAAATAAAGTATGCAATAGTTTAAAATATTATTTTAAGAATATTTCATTGTTCTTTTCTCATTACGCAAATTAAAAGAAGTATTAGAGATACGGAGTAAATTACACTGTAAATGACAATCAAGTTTTTGAAAAAGAATAACTCAATTATACGCACGCTTTCATATTTAGACTATTACCAACATACTGTTTAAAGAACAGCATAAAGGTAACAAGAAAATAATTGCAATCAAGAGCAAAATACCAAGTGATATCAGAACAGTTCGAAATCATTTTGACACCGTCTCCTGTTATCGGTAATCACATGCAAATGTAATTAAAAGATATCTAATGTAACAATTCAATAGAAAATGGTAAGAATTAGTATTATAGCTTCAATAGTACGTCTGCTTT
This sequence comes from Argiope trifasciata, assembly GCA_026543055.1. Lineage (NCBI taxonomy): Eukaryota > Metazoa > Arthropoda > Arachnida > Araneae > Araneidae > Argiope > Argiope trifasciata. The sequence continues at coordinate 117,949 of JAPMOQ010019781.1, read as the reverse complement.
AGCCTAAAAATGTACACACAAAATATTTGGGAAAAAATCGATTCATTTCTCTCTGTTAATAAATGAAAATTCCGTTGGAAAGATAAGTGATACAATAAAATCACTTCTCCAAAAGACAGAAATTCATCGAATCAATAAAAAAAATTAGAAGCATTATGTTTAACGAATTCATAAAGTGTATCTGAAATCTAATTCAACCGTTTTATGCGAAATATATAAATTATTTTACAGCTATACGTTTAAAAGTCCCATTTTTACTAATGGATTTAGTCTCGTAAATTCAAAGAAAATCAAATATTCGGCAAAAATAAAATTGTCGTTTGCAGAATACATCAGATTTTTTTTCTTCATAAATGATTAATTTCATTTTATTTTATTTTTATATCGCTTGGTATTCTAATTCGTGTGGCATTTAATGGTTCATGAAAAGAGGATCATTTTCTTCATTAAAAATGCATGCGACCATGTCTCAGAAACTGAACTTCTTTATTATCACCCACGACAAGACACAAAAAACCAGGTTTATTTTTACTGAATTGTTTTGCCTCTAATCTAAACTGCAAATTGGTTTATAGCATAAATATTTAATCTCAAATTAGCGAGTTCCGAAAATCCCATCTTGGTTGTATTTCCAGAAGCATAGTAATCCCTTATTCTATAAAAAAAGGCATTTTGAGATTAATGAATTTTTTTGGACAAATATGTCTTTATATTTTTCATTTGTTGTTAATCCTCTGGAAATAGAGATCAAAAGATTATAGTAATAGTAGAGATCAAAAGATTATACATAACAGCATTATATTCTAATTAGAAAGCTAAAATACATCAATACAATTTTCTTTTTATGATTTCTAACTAAATCATTAATAAAACATTCGAAATTATACAAAAATATTCGAAGCTGAAATTTAATCTACTAACTTTTTTTCAAATAAAGGTGCTTTCGTAAAACCATTAATTCACGAATTATCTGAATAATTTATGAATTTCCTTATGAATTCTTTATTAGTATGTTGTTAATTGAAAAGAATGGCTCCTTATATGAAATGCAAAATAAATTTAAATTCGCAATTTTTATTCTTAAAATTCTGATAACTGCAAATATTCTTCGCTTTTGCAAATCATGAAAGCTACCTTTGAAGAAAAATATAATGCTGTACATTTGATTTTTGATTGCTGAGCATTTTAACATTTTAAAAGAAATTTGAAACAATATTACGAGAGCAATTCCTCAAAATATTCTGAGCATAATATTACAAAAAGAAATTTAAACCACTTTGAAATTTAAAATAATTATTTTTTCATTGATAATAATGTTTTTCTGCACAGTTTTCTCTAATAATTTATAAAAAATAATAAAAATATTTTTAAATAATACTTTTTACTGACTCAGCTTCTAAGTTTATACTCAGAAATTTTAAAAATAAACGAAAATACAGCTGAGAAAATTATCAGATAATATTTCAAACAAGATATTCGAATATCCTTTAAATATTTTGACAGCATATTTATATTTTAATCAGGATTGTTTAATCTTACAATACGTGAAGAAAGTTAAAATATATCCTATAATTGAAAAAAGAATTCCTTAAAAGGATTTTTCAAAACAATTTTGTTAATGTATTTAAAATATAATTTTTCATTTAAATTATTTTTTACTGTAATTGAAGGGGTTGGAGTAACAAATTGCCCAGCTATATTTAGATGAAATAAATCCAACATTCTAATCAATCGTTTGTTAATGAAAACTATAATATACATTTTTTTTTTCTAATGTTACTAGGTAACAAAATACACTAAAAGCTTCATTTTTTTTTTAATATTTCGAGAATACTTTAGCGAAAAGAAACTGTCAAGTAGCAAGAATTTCGGACAGAACCGTCTAATGCTAGAGAAAACGAATGTTTACTACTATTCAGATGATTCTTACATAAATGAACACCTGGATAATTGATTATCAATTTACACACAAAAAAAATTTCATTTGTTGAAATTTATATGGAAATAATTGTAGTTTGCATTATTTTCACTCAACATATTTTCCCCCTACAATACTGTTAAAGTAATAATCATTTTTATTTCATGAATTTTATATTTATAAGATATTTTATACATTAGTATTGTTTTTATACCGAAATAAAACAATTTCATAAATAATAAAATAATATAAATGCATAAAATATCTTATAAACATAACATTTATGAAAAAAGGATTATCACTTTCAACTATTAAAGAGTCAAAATTGGTTTCTACGATTTCGCATTAATTTGAATAAAATAATACTTTGCACATAATTTCATAAAAATTGCTTTGTGTTTTTTCTATAATATATTATTTATTATTAAGTGATATTTTTACTACAATGTGCTCAGCATATTATAATTGATGAAATATTTTAAAATTTGCTACTGATATTTTTATTATAAATTTTTAAAATATGGAAAATTTATTATGCAATGAGTGCAATTATTTTTAGCACAACAATAAAATTTATTTTTTATTATTATTTTCCATCACCTTATAAAATGATTCAGATGTTAAATTATTGGAATTTGATGAATATATATAAAAAAAAATGCAATTCTTTTTCAAGTTTCAGAAAAATACAAGCAAAACTGAGAAAAAATAAAATTAAATATGTTTTAAAACTTTTGAATTATATTCCAACTATCTGTCATAATTGCTCAAAAATCTTGACTGTTCGTTCTGAAGAAACAGGAAAAATTGAGACATGGCTACTAAGACTCTGTATTTTTGATGCGTTAATCTTATTATCTTTCTTAGTGAGTATCATCTTTCATTTTAGATATTTCATTATTATTAATGTCACTGTTATATTTTGACTCAAGAAAATAATAGAGCTATCTCATTAACATTGGAAAGTCATGATGGGAAGCCTAATTTGTCAAATTCCATGATTGAATATCTTTTCAACATTGGATTTAATCAGTGCCAAATCACGCGATTTCTAATATTCACTAATTAAGACAGCTAGTTTACAAAAGAAAATAATTTCATCATGAAAATACCATGTTTTTATCCAGAACTGCTCAATTTTACTAAGAAAGGGTTAAACAAACTTTATGATACATAGTTCAATTTCAATATTTGATCTAACTTTCAAACCATTGTATCTCAGAAGTTTAGAAATGCGCCATGGCACTCTCTCGCACAACTCCTTCAATTTATGGTTCATTATCGTAGATGATACAGAATTTTATGATCAGTTTTCTCTTAAATTCATTACCAAGATTCACCACAAATATGGAGTCTGCAAAGGTGAAAAATTTAATAATGGCAACAATGTAATTATATCTGATACAGCACAGGACTTATATCTTTAATCTTCCGCTGTAATCATCCACGTTCTGTATAATTTGCTTCCATGAACACAGTATTAGAAATATATCCAAATCAGTTGCAGCTCTGCTGTGCTTCAGATGCATTGTTCTATTAATTTAAAAATATATTGAAAAGTTTCTCTAAGAAAATGAAAAATGATGATAAAACAAGTAATATAGAAAAAATTATAAAGTTTATTTAAAGTTAAAAAATTATAAAGTTATTAGTTTCTACTCTGGTTAACAAAGACAAATTTTATTTTAGTAGCTGTTTATTAAATAATTATTTTTAAAAAAAACGATCGTTTTTCCCAAGAACTGAACTCGCATTATTCACCTTCAAGTGAAAAGTACAGAAATTCAACATTTTGCCGATTGAGCTGCTGACTGCTGATTTCAGTTTTCATTTCAAAATTATGAAACTATTTAAAATATTAAAAATTAATTAAAATTTAATTCATGAATTAATATTTGAAACAACTGCATTTACATCGAATGTTTATTCATTACAAGTTTAAAAAAATGTATGTGAACCCGTTTAGAACTTTTTTTTTGCCTTATTAAATCGGATGGATCAAAAAGTACATATAAGCCATTTTTTTAAGAAAGCTCTTTTTTTCTCAAAATTGTATATTCTAAATAATAATAGAAATAACGATTTAAAATTTCTACCAAATGTTTCCACCTATATGATAAATAAAACTTTTATTTCAATTTTTTTTAAATGAATATATACCTAATTTTGTAGAAATTTTCTATACCTTTAATTTTTTTATATTTTTACCTTTCGCCCCAAATTTGTTTAAACGTTAAAAAAGATAAATACCTTTATCAATCCCCCCCCATACTTATCTAGAATGAATTATAAAGTTCATTCGTTATTATCTAGAACAAAGGATAGTATAGAACGAATGATTAAAGAGATATAGCGGCAAGTTCTAAAAAAGTCCCAGCAACAACTTAAACCAACGAAAAATTTCTCATGTATTTCTGCCATCTCAAAAATTAATGCAAAAAGAACGAGGCATCCACAATTTTTCTGGAAAATTTTGAAGATTATTCTCCTATTACTGAACTATAATAATAAATTCTTAAACTATTATAATGTCACTGTTTGAGTTTGAAGTAATAGTTTTGATTAGAACAGTCTAACTTAAAAACATATGATAAACCTTATTTGTATGCTAATCTTACTGCAAAAATATTTTTCAATCTTATATTAAAAGCGCCATTACAATACTGTGGACAAACATTTTCAACAGAACTTCAGATTCTAGGAACATTAATAAACATGTAAATCTAGAAGAACTTATTTTCAAATTTCTACATAAATCAATCAATTTAATACATCTTTTTCGAAAAATTGAAATCACTTTATCTTACCTGGAAGGAATCGCTTAGAAAACAATTCTGGGGTGTTTTATTTCCATTAATATCTGGTAAATATTTCAAGCGATTCAAGATATATTTGTTAAAAAAATCTTTCATACGACAAGCAAATTTCAAACTATTTTTCTCTTAAGTTCTTGATTACTTTTAGAAGAACGCAGTGAATTTGAAAACTTCAGATGAATAATAGAATTTTATTTAAAACGATTTTCTTTTATTTTAAAGATTCATATAGTGCTTTCTCTCTAATTGTGTCCCAAGTGATCAACTTAAATTAAGGAATTAAGTTTTATATTGAACCATCACCTTGTCAACGACCTGCTAAATATGATAAACCTTTGGAATGCTTTCGTTTTTTACTATTAACTAATGTCCTATTTTAGAGGTGTGTGTGTGTGTGTGTGTGTGTGCGTGCGTGCGTGCGTGCGTGCGTGCGTGCGTGCGTGCGTGTGTGTGTGTGTGTGTGTGTGTGTGTGTGTGTGTGTGTGTGTGTGTGTGTGTGTGTGTGTGTGTGTGTGTGTGTGTGTGTGTGGGTGTGTGTGTGTGTGTGTGTGTGTGTGTGTGTGTGA
>JAPMOQ010019781.1:45700-112549 GCA_026543055.1 Argiope trifasciata | reverse complement strand
GTCTGTGTGTGTGTGTGTGTGTGTGTGTGTGTGTGTGTGTGTGTGTGTGTGTGTGTGTGTGTGATAAATTCGATTTATCCCATGTCTTTAATTAGTTCTATCCGTAAGTCACAAAATCTAACATTAAATACTTTAAATTCATTTTTCAGTATTGCTCAGTAAACAGTCAACCCAATCGATTTCTTAGTTTCTCTTTCAAAGTGGGAGAAATTCCCTTCTAATTTGCTATTTCTCGATAATAATAAAATTATCAGTATATAAATCAATTTTCCGTCAGATATACAGAGGAAATTCAGAAAAAAATTAGTTGGAAAATCAATATAAACTTGATAATTGTCCTGAAATATACTTCTAACAGTACCAAAGCACTTTTTTTTATCAAATGAAGAAGCGCCTTTAACTAATTGTTTTACATTTTAATTAAATAGATACCTTCCATTGAATCAGTTAAGAATCCATAGAATGATACATTTGTGGATTATATGCATTTTTATTGCATTACACCTTTTTTAATCATTTAATATCGGATTGATTATAAGTTTGTTGAGAATCAATAATTTGCGTCACACAAATGATGAAACTGACCGACGATTAAGGAATTGAAGAAACATTTCTCAAATTTCAAAACATCGGAAGTATTCCAAAATGGGTCTTTTGGGGAAAATAATTCATCCAATTCACTTTATCTTTTTAAATAAAATTTCATTAAATAGAATAAGCTTCATTGTGGCAGAGTAAAATATTGCTTCTCATATTTCGTGAAGTCACTGTTATTTAATGGGAATAACATCTCAGTGTTCAGGATCCAAGGAAAGTGAGTTCAAAACTGGGTTCAATTTCACAGAAAATCAGGACACATCCAAGCTAAATCTCCCCTAAAGTATCTTCATGTTCCCTTTAATGGAATCGGGGGCATTCTCTTCATCATCTGGCCTCTATATAAAATCATGAGGTCTGCACGTAATAGCTCCCTTGAGAATGTAACCCTAGATGAAAAAAAAACTGATCTCGAACTCTTTGTCTCCAAAATAAATTGCAACATTTTTTAACTGATATAAAATCTACACCTTTGATAAACCATGGGATAGAGAATGCATTTATATTATGATTATAAAGGATGCTCTTATATCTGATGCTGTATTCATCTATTATGCAAAACACACAAGGGGTGTTTAAATGAAACGGTACGAAACGACACTATGGGCATAAATGAAGACTTAATTCACATTATACACCAGAGGCATGAACACAACGATCTCATGGATTAACCAACCGAATTATTCCTTGTTTCTAGAATAACTGTGGCCGTGTCTAGACCTAGGACTGTTAGCCTTTCGAATTGAAGCGCTTCCCTTTTAGTTTTTTTCAGGGAACCAAGTGCATGAAAATCTCAGAGTGACATGTCCGGGCTGTTGGGTCGGTGATCGAATTGTTCTCCCTTGAACTTAGCCAGTTACGAGTGTATGAGGCTGGAGAAGTGCGGACGCGCGTTATCGTGGAGTAGAACCACACCCTTCTTGAGTAGAACCTGTCATTTGTTCTTGATGGACCTGCGTAGTCTTTGGAGAGTCTCAAAGTATACATCGGAGTTAATGGTCCTTTCTGGGCTCTAGGAATTCAACAAATCAATTGGACGGCGTTCTTTATATGCCTCTGCTCCTTCCTGTATATGCTGATGCCTGTGTATGCTCCGATCTATGCCGAAAACTCCAAATGCGTCCCTAGATGTCTCGTTACATTCTCCCATAACTGCATTGGCAAATATGTAAACGGTTTTATTTGAATACCCCTCGTGCATCGCGGGAAGATTTAAAAAATTATTGCGCAGATATTCTTTTTCCATATTTCCTGTTATAAACATGCTTAAATAAAACACTATAAAAATTTTAACTTTATCAACATTTCACATCTAACTATTGAGGGCCGCGGTAGCCTGGTTGGTAGAGCGCCAGTCTCGCAACCGAAAGGTCGCGGGTTCTGTCTTCGTCTTGGCCAAAGACCACCGTGTCGGCTAATGGCAGTTGGGGCACGTTAAATATGTCGAGATTGCAAAGTCCTCCAAGTTCCCATAACAAAACGATACCTCTGGTGGTACTAAATCAGGGATGAGTCGGTCTCTGATTTGTATCTAAATTCCGACTTGCTGATGGATGGATGAATTCGACCACCCCCTAAAAAGAGTTGTGTCGTGTGTGTGAGCTATAAGTCGGACTTCTGCCCTCTGGGGGCTCAGGGTTCTTTACCCTCAGAAGCTACTGCACCCCCTTTCCGTGAAAAACACGGACACGACAACAACAACATATCTAACTATTAAAAGAATATTAAAGAAGATAAAAATTTCTTCCCAGAAATACCGAAGCGTAATTCTTTTTATTTCGTGTGTATCTATACAATTTTTTAAAATTTTCTCGAGCTATTTAGCATTTATAGTGCTTATAAGAAAATATTTGTACAAACGCAGTAATTAAAACGATGATAACCCTTTTTATAAATAAAGTTTAAATTAAAGCATATTTCATTTATTAAAAATACTACTATTTCCCGATTTTATGTATTTCAATAAGCTTTAAAAATGTTTTGTGCGCAGTAGTACAAACGTTATTGAGGAAAAAGCATTTATATTTTTATTAATTTTCTTACTTAAAAATCAAATTTAAATTTTGAAAACATTTTTCTTCGTGAACATTTTTTTTACAAAAGAAGTTACCATTTGCTAATAATTTAAGCTATGAATCATTTTATTAAGTGATGTAAAGTAAGAATAAAAAAAATGGAAAAAATTTTATTGTTGTGCTAAAAATAATTGCACGCATTGTCAGAACTTCATAGTAAATTTGATAACTATGAGCCCATCAATCTGACAGGTAAATCATTTTGAAAGAATTTTCCATCATGCATATCCCTTGACACATTGTGCAATTTAAGGTAATATTCGAAGCTTTAAATCTTTTTATGGGGACATTTTTAGCACACTCGTTTAGCTTTATTCTTGATTTTTAAAGTTAGCATCACAAATATTATTTTATTAAAAATTTATGTTAAAAGCATTTTTACCTTCATTCCTATTGAAAAATGTACTTATTTTTAAATTTTGTTTACAAATATTAATTTACAAAACAAAAAAAATACCATTTAATGATTCCTTTAAAATTGTGATTTTTTTTTCTTAATGAATATTACTGTATTTAATAACCTTTAAATTTTTACAATATATCTACTCTGAAATAAAATCTATTTTCATTTATTTTAATATAAGTGATGAAATTGATGAATGTAAACTTTTAAAATTCCCCATCTAATCAATGAATAAAAAACAGTCCCACAATTCCCCAATCTGAGTTATCAAGTTTTATTTCATAGAAAAATTCATGATCTTTATACGCATTATCAATGATCTCCTCTCCATTGGCTTCTCAACATAGAATCTCGAAAAATCTCTTCGATATACATTCACAACAGGGAAAACCATGATGGAGTTCCGCAGCATCGCCACTATGCCGACTTTATCAATTTTTATTTCATACGAAACCTCATGACCTTTATACATACCAAATGTCACCTCACTTTTCATCACCTTTTTTATGAGATTTAATTTCGAAAACACCATTTACTGTATATTTGTGGCGATGGTATTGACTGGAATTGTGCCAATGTGTAGGTTGAATTCAGCCAAAGATCGAACCTGCGATGTTTGAGTTTGAAGTCCAGTAACTTAGCCATTCGACAAAAGCGTACACTAATGTCTAGAAGCTTTTACTGGCTTATTAAGATGTCGCCACAATACTCCCCTACCAGTGAGTCTGTAGAGACGAACGATTTTTTATAGTGCCAAGCGTAAGGGAGTGCGAAGAGAATTGCTGCTACGTCAAGTGAATCTGACGACTTTGTGTTGGTTGTATTTTCTTCTGGTAGGTGGCGCTACGACAGCGGTTTGAAAATTCATAGTCCGAGGCCACCAATGTGGCGATGGTGTTGACTGGAATTGTGCCGATATTTAGGTTGAATTTCTCTAAGAAAAGAACCTGCGATGTTTGGGTTTGAAGTCAGTAACTTATTCACTCGACAAAAGTGTACACTAATATCTAGCAGCTGTTACTGGATTATTAAGATTTTCAAAGGTAAAAACTATAATAGAATCTCTCAAACCTTGCCATTACACCGATTTCATCCATTTTTATTTCCTTGGAAATCTCATGAACTTTATACGTTTCATCAATGATCTCCTTTCCGCCATCTTTTCTAATAAAATCATGAAAAACCTCTTCTCTATACATCCTTATGGGAGGTTAAAAGTACTCTAGAATCCACAAGCCTCTACACTGTACAGATTTCATCAATTTTTATTTCGTATAAAAGCTCGAGATTCTTAGATGAGTCGTCAGAGGAACTACCCCCATCAATCTATTTTCAAAAAAAAAACCATTAAATAAAACTTTGACAGAGGCAGCAGACAGAAGGATTTTGTCAATTTTCTTCGTCAAATCACCACTTTAAGAAAATAACAAATCAATCTCTATGCTTTATGTTTAGAGAGAGAATATCAGGACCAGCCATCTGGGGGGGTGCGGCGGGTACTATGCACCCGCCCCCCCCCCCGACTAAGGGGGGGCACCATGATTAAGAATTAAAACTGTGTTCTAAACAATAATAATGTTTACACATACTAAAAGTCTGTAAACTTGTTTCCATGTGGCTGGCTGAGCATCGACTGACTCCTTTATTAGGCAGATATCGCAGTGATATCAATAAAAAGGCGGGAAAAGTGCATTTATGAATAAAGAAATCCCCCATCAGACATGTTAAGACAGAGCCGCGTGCCCGGCGCCCAGAAGTCGAGGTTGAGTTCAAATGGACTTGCAAATCATCAGCTATCTACTTTTGTCTATATCTAAAGTAATATTTTATTTTCAATCCTTTACATTGCCAGTAACTAAATATAATAAATGCTGAACCTTCTTTCAGCAAATTAAAATTAAATAAAGGATTATCTTTGGTCAAGCATATGGGTATCATGCTTAAACGCTCTTGCTATACTAAGTGTCGAAAAAGAAATTGAGAAAGTAATAATTTTCCTTGAGTAATTAAGAGCAAAAACAAAATATCGCTTTATTAAATAAATTTTTTTAATCAGACAGTAAACAATAAACAGAAAGTAAGAAAATTTAACTGTCTCTTTTTATTCAAAACAGATGGAACAACTTTTTTTTTCAGGTGCTGACTACTGAAGGGAAGTGAAGAGACACGGGTAATACTGACCGTCGGCGTAAAAATGGCGCAGGCTGAAGGTTGGTGCTTCACCTTAAATAACCCAACCCTTTTGGTTACAAGATGATGAATGTTATGGTTTTCAATACGAACAAGGTAAAGAAGGCACATTCCACATCCAGGTATTCGTCACATTTAAAAACAGAAAACGTTTAACACAATTGAAACAAATGGCAACAAAGGCTCATTAGGAGGTGATGAAAGACTCCATTAAACAGAATGAGGAATATTGTTCAAAAAATGAATCAAAAATGAATTTTTTTCAAGAAATTTTTTTAAAAAAAAGAGGAAAATGCTTTGGAAAAATTAAAGAGATTGCCATGATTATGACAACTTGTTTTCAATTTATAAAGAAAACTTTAAGTTATCATGCAGGTTCCATACTTTTATTCAACAGTATCACAGATTAAAACAGGAACCAAGATATCACATCACTACCTACGTAGTGATTGTTGGACCAACAGGTACAGGAAAAACAGGACAAATAAGACACAACCAAGACATTAATGAGATCTATTGGAAACCACATAGACAATGGTGGGAGGGATACAAAATTGAAAAGGTAGGGATTTTTGATGAATTCTACTCCTGGTATTCATATGGTGATTTGTTAAGATTACTCGAATAAGATTATTCACTCATTTTTTTTTTTTTTTTTTTTTTTTTTTTTTTTTTTTTACTTTACTAAAATTTTAGAACTCTAAATGATTTCTTGCACTCGAGCCCCTTCATAGAGAAGGCCAGCTTTGGCGAGTATAATATAAAATAAAATTCTTTTTTGTGTTAAGTTTTAGTTCTTCACAATTAGTTGACATTTCTTAATTTAAATAGTGGGCGAACGGCTGATCGACGAAGGCGTTTATTGATTTATGATAAAATACTCCTCTTCATATCCCAAAATAAAAATCTATAGAAGTGGCTTCAATGGTTATGGAAAAACAATACAATATACGTATAACCTTTCGGTAGGATGCATTTACTTTCTTTGGATCCATTAATATCATTCTCGATTCATCCTAAAACAAAGAAATGCGCAATATTTCCGATAATTTTCTAATAAAACTGAAAGCAGCTGCGAATCATTTAACTTATTAATTTTATTTTAACTGTGAAAATTGCTTTTCTTTAATCTCATTTGAATTCTATTCCAGGCTCTAATTTTTAATTTGTATGCAGAAATTATTTCGATATTTTAGAGCAAGTATTTCTCATCACTTTCGGTTGCGAAATACGAATATTACACTGAACGTTGCGCTAAATAAAAGAAGGATTTCGGGAATGAATATTTATGAATCATTCTCATCTGCATTTTATCAATTGGTTAGGGTTCTGAAACACATTTTCGGAAAGAATAAATATTACTGTTATTTTTAGTAATGAAATATTATTCATTTATAGATTAAATTCTTCTTGATTTAGTAATTGATACGCAATCGGTAAACCTAATTAAAAATACTCATTAATTAATTAGAAACGTTTAATTTTGTGTGGTATGCATTTAAAACACTCATTTTCTATTAATACTGGAATGACTAGATTTAATGTTATTAGCGACAAAATAAAAATATTCAAAAGTTTAATTAGGAAATAGTAAATATTTTCAAGAAATTTTCATCTCTTCACATATGAACTTAAACTTTCTAATTAGATGACACCATCAATTTTGAATATTTATAGTTATTTTGATTCTTATAATATTAAGGAGAATCTGAGACATTGAAGAGTTTTTTAATTATTTTTGCATTAAAAATACTTAATTCTGACGCTATATTGCAGACATAATACTACAAATCCTGTAATTCGAAGAGCTTCGAAAATCTCAATCAGAAACTTCATTGTATGCGAAGAAATCAGAAACTGCATTGTATGCGAAGAAATCAGAAACTGCATTGTATGCGAAGAAATCAGAAACTGCATTGTATGCGAAGAAATCAGAAACTGCATTGTATGCGAAGGAATTAGCATGAAAAAGAAATTTATGTGAAAAGGAAATTTTCGAATATTTATATGATCCAAAAATATCCTCAAGCGATACAACTACATTAAAAAGATCTCTGGTTACGTCTTTTTAAAACATTTTCCAAATGTAAATGAATTGTCCTCATTTCTTGTAGATCAATGGACAATTACTATTTGATATATTAGTCAGAACCAGTTAACCCAGTTCAGAGAAAATATACACTAAACTAGAGATAGCAGACATTTAAATCTTGCCGTTTCTAGGAATAGTAGATAGCTGTATAGGTATATATTCTTTCAAAATAAAACAGAAGCTTATCGTATCTAGTGTTCAATTTCCAGGCAAAACATATCAGTATTTTTATAACCAACTTACACTTTTAATATTAGTGTTCTCTTATGAGTTATGTTATACTGAAATATGTTTCATTAAATGTACTTATTTCTTACAGTGTTATAAATTATTTCTAAAATATTCTGCACAAATGTAGTTGCCGGGCAATCCTAAATTATAAAATAACGAGACTCGTCTCCTCAAAACTTTCTCACCTAACTCTTTAATAAAGATTTTAGCCCTACCACACGTGTAAAACAATAGATATTCGAGCAAGGTTGTAAATGTAACATGGCATTGTCAGAGAACAATAACAATGAAGTAAACTAGCGTAGCGGCGAGAATCTATCATTTTCAATAAATCTTGATTGCTATCTTTGGCGATTTTCTTTCTATTAATCCTTGGCATATGGTTTATACACAAGTACCTGAAAATTATTTTGCTCGAATTTTTTTCCAACTCATTGAAAAAAAAATTGACATAACTTTGGAACTGGTCACGAGATTATATATTTAATTTCATATATTTAAATTTGCATTTTAGAGTTAGCTCATTTACATACATGTGCCGACGTCCAGGCATAGGGGTAGCGTGTCTTCTCGGTTCAAATCCCTCTTCGGGCATGGTTGTTATTCTGTTTCTATCTATGAGTAGTGTGAATGTACCCATTGCAAAATTAGGAAAATAATGAAATATGAAACTAAATTGACCAATTGAGAGGCTATTGGATAAACACTACCCACGACCACAGAAAGTATAAGTCAGCCTCTGACAAAGAGGCTTGTTACCAATATTTAATTAGCCGATTTAAGGGGAGTATCACAGAGTTCTTGATCTCAAGGTTCTTAACCTCTGGACATAACAGGTGAATAGAGCAATAGTATTGGCAATGAGATTACTTAATAATCAATATTTGAAAATCCAAATGAATAGATACTATATACACTGAAGTGACAAAAGTAATGGGATAGCAATATACAAATATACAGATGGCAGTAGTATCACAGCGAAAAAGTATAAATGCGCAGTTCGTTTTCCTGAGCTTTCATTTGTGTTCAAGTTATTCATGTGAACAGGTTTTTCGGGATTTATGGCGGCACGACGAAAATTAACAGACTTTGAACGTGGAATGTTAGTTGGAGCTAGACGCATGGGTCATTCCATTGCGGATATCGTTAGTGAATTCAACATTCCGAGATCCACAGTATCAAGAGTGTGCCGAGAGTATGAAATTTCAGGCATCACATCCCATCATGGACAGCGCAGTGAGCGACCACCTGCACTTAACGACCGAGACCGCCGACGTCTGTGTAGAATGGTCAATGTTAATAGACACGCAACACTTCGTCAAATAACTGCAGGAATCAATGTGGGACGTACGAGGGACGTGTCCGATAGGACTGTGCGGCGAAATTTGCCTTCCTTGGGCTATGACAGCGGAAGACCGACTCGAGTGCCTTTACTGACAGCACGACATCGCCTGCAGCGACTCTCCTGGGCTCGTGAGCATATCGACAGGGTCCCTAGACCAGTAGAAAACCGTGGCATGGTCAGATGAGTCACGATTTCAGTTGTTACGAGCTGATGGTAGAGTTCGAGTGTGGCGCAGACCCCACGAAGCCATGGACCCAAACTGTCAGCAAGGCACTGTTCAAGCTGGTGGTGGCTGCATAATGGTGTGGGCTGTTTTTACATGGCATGGACTCGGTCCTCTGGTGCAACTGAACCGATCATTGACTGGAAATGGTTATGTTCAGCTGCTTGCAGATCACTTGCAGCCATTCATGGACTTCACGTACCCACACAACGATGGGATTTTTATGGATGACAATGCGCCATGTCACGGGGCCAGAACTGTTCGCGATTGATTTGAAGAACATTCCGGACAATTCCAGCGCATGATCCGGCCACCTAGATCACCCGATATGAATCCCATCGAGCATTTATGGGACATCATCGAAAGGTCCATTCGTGTCCAAACTCCTGCACCATCCACACTTTCACAATTATGGACGTCTATACAGACAGCATGGCTCAATATTCCTGCAGAGGACTTCCAACGACTTGTGGACTCCATGACACGTCGAGTTGTTGCACTTCGCCGGGCAAAAGGAGGACCGACACGATATTAACAGTCATCCCATCACTTTTGTCACTTCAGTGTATAATATTCAAATTTCCCTAACAAAAACCTTCCTATAACGTTTCGTATTAATATTAGAATTAGATGTTTGTGATATGATTTTTGTACTTATTCTTCCTGTAAATTAATGTATGAAGCTCTCAAGTTATATGAAGACTTTAGAGAAAACTTGACCAAAAATATTACATTATAACGTCAATTCTTTGTGAATATATTTTATTAATGAAAAATTCAAAATGTAAAAAAAAAAACGATATCAGCTTCTTTATCTTTTTTCATTTATTGTGAAATGAATTATATTTCATGTACCTAATAAATTTTTTAATATATGGTAGACAAATTAAATTGGATAAACTTTTTGCATTTAAATTTTAAAGTTAAATAGGAATACAAACAATTATTTTGAAACTGTACTACAATGAACCGTTAAGATAACAATTTTAAATATAACTTTTGTTTTTATTGCATCCATTTTAACCATCTTCACAAAATTTTCAAAAAAATTTAATTCACTTAAATAATTTATGGAGTATCTATACATAATCTGAACATTAAACAATTTCATTTAAAATAACTTTAAGAAATATCGATATTTTTAAATTATTTCTTAGCTTTCTAAATTTAAAAACAGTGTAAACAATAGTTAAACGCAATGAATATTTACCAAAAAATATTAAAAAATTAAAAATCAAATTTAACCTCAAATGCATTTTTTATTATTAATGTTAGAGAAATGAAACGGATTTAATGAAAAAGAATGCTAGATAAAATTTAAAAACGATAACAGAATCGGAGAAAAAAGAAGCCAAGATAAAGCGAATGAAACTCGGATTGAATTACCTTTTGTCAAGAATTCATTGAAACGTATTTTCAAAAAAAAAAAAAAAAAGTGAGGTAAGGGATTTATTCTAACGAGCATCAAGTTTAATTATTTTTAAAATACTTTTTCGAGAAATTCGAATACTTGGATTTTATAAGGTATAAAAATCCGTTCTTTTTTTGTTATAGGAAAGGAAGAAAACAAAAACCAATACATGTTTAAAAAATATTTCGAAGTAAAACTTCCTGTAAATAGAATATTGAAAAATTAAAACGGTACTAGCAGTAATTATAACAAAAATCTGAAAAGATAATGATTTGCATCAGTTGGAAGAAATTTAAATATAGAATCAAGGATGTTATGTAAAAGACTGCAAATAAATTTTCATAATTAGAACACCATTTCAATCATTCTTATGCATAGAATGCAATTTTATATCCCATAAATTTTGTCTGTTTTGTTATTAGAAATCTGAAGTATTTAACTGAAACACGAGAAATAAAAAAAAAGATAGCAAACGATTTTTATGATGGAAAACGATAATTAAAAATCTAAATAAACATACAATGTGACATTAAATTCTTTGCAGAAGATTTTTAACATAAAAACAAAAAACTGTCTTTTTACTTCTGTTACAAGTTCTTAGTTAAGTTACAATAAATTAAACAATTCTTTTTTGTTCTAGCACAGTTTAATAAATAATATTGTTTACAAAATTAATTTATTAAATGGAAATTTGTTCTTACGCTTTGGAGAATTGTTTTTTTATTATAAATCTATTTACAATAAGTTTACCTTTGATAAATTATGAATTATATTTTTATTGTTAATACCGATTAGGTTTAAGTCTTAATTTATTTAAAACTTACTTTTTGTTCTCAATTGACAATAGATAATTATTTCATTTACAACCAAATTAAAAATAAGATGAAAAAGTTCCCCTAAAAGAGTTCAAAAACTAATTCATTTTTTTAAGCTAAACATTATAACACAAATTTTAAATATTTGAATTTTAAATGCATTTTTTAAGTCCGTAATAAGTTGAAAAAATATCTCGATTCTCAAAGAATATTGCATCATTTCTTTTTAAAATATCAATAAAAATAGATAAAATGTTACATAAAAAGTCAATTAAGTTACAGAAAACAGAAACTTCCGATTCTGAATCATGAGTAGGACAAGACATTTATTATAAACATTAATAAACAGCATAAATAATTGGAGTTTTATTTTAGGATAAGTTGGTTTCAAATCTAGCATTGCATTTGTCGTTACCGTGCATCAAATCCAAATGGCTCAATGTTAATTTCATTTGTATTTATGTTAAGAGAATTTACAAATGAACGCGTGAATACTTTCGTTTGTTTTGAATTGCTGGAATCTCTCAGGGAATCGATCTTTCATATAAATTTATGCTGCGGTAATTAGTGTCAGTAGTCATCGAAATATTACTTCAGATTTTTAAAATGAAATAATTTACCTCTCTCCGTGTCTTCGACAGAAATAAATATTTTTTATTTATTTTTTCAAAACCAACCACTTTTTCAAGCAAGACGTAGGCTGGGTTGCCTTTCCCTTGCAGTTTCCGATTTGGTTCATTTAGTTGCATTTTGGTATTTACCTTGAAGCTGAATTTTTGTAGCCATTTGTCTTCTTCCAATTCGGGCTATTCAATGTGTGTTATTTTTCATTGAGGAATGTCTTTATTTCACTCAAACACAAAGCAAAACGTTGCAGTTTAGTTTGGTTAGGTTTATTGGCGCAAGAGCCATATCTGGCTATACTGCACCAATCAAATGGTTAGAGTATAAAAGGTGTTGAAAAATTCACGTATTAAATTATACTCACAGATGTATCAGGATAAAATTACTTAAGTGGGATGTAAAAAATAAATTTAGCAACTTAAAATCAAAAACAATGAATCCTGAATATTTGCTACACTTATGCAATATACATAAACTTAAAAAAGAAAGGATCCTCATAAGCAGAAAAAAAAACTGCTAAATGCAATGGAAAAGGCTAATATCTCTTAAAAATTTTAAAATGTTTGGGTGGTATTTTTCATCCACCAAGTCTTCTAATAATGGAGAAGACACATTAAAAAATTGGGCACGATAAGTACAATAAACAGGACATTCAATCAAAATATGAAAAACAGTAAAATGCACTTGGCACCTGTAGCATATAGGCACCAGTTTTCAATTCCTGCTTTGATATTTAGCTGAATAAGGCAAATCCATTTCTAAATCTGAACTTCAAAAGATTCATTTCCTTCTGCTTTGTTTTATCTAATATTAAAATCACTAACCATATTTCAATCAATAAATGTTAGAAGTCGAACAATGGTCTCAATGATCGATAGAACAGAATCTTCTTTCCACGTCTCTCCCACTTCATGCTTATTACACTGTTTAAATAACCAGAGAGTTATAGTTGGAGGACATGAAGCGGTGTTGTTGTTGTAGCATATAGGCGGATTTTCGCCTAATATAAGATGCTTATGAGTGGAACACGAATGCCCTATACGGAGACGAGTCGACGTATTGCAAAACGTTGCAATACGTTACTTCTGGAAAGCCGTCGCACTTTATTGCGCAGAAGTAGATCAGAAAACTGGCTATCCATTTCTATAAGAAGGCTTTTGCCAAGATGCCGTTAATAATCTTAATTACCAAGTTTGTTGCGGTCATGTTCTGCGTAGTAATTTGTAATTAACGATTATGTTAGTAGAAACCGTTGAGAGATTAGGTACTTAATATATATTTTCTTATTTTTTAAGGGTTTTGATAATAAATTATAAATGTTTCGTATGGAACTAGAGAACCGCGACTTTACATCAAAAAAGCCGCAGGTTGCCGACCCCTGGGATAGATGGAGAACCAGAAAAAGAAATCATTATTAATCTAAGTACAATTAAATATACTGCAGAAGAAAAATTAATTTCCGATGTTCAATAATAATTGCACTAATGTACCATGGAATATGCTACCATTTAACTAATTTGCCCAAAATTGTGCGAGCATAAAACTAATACATTTTAAAGCTTGCAAACTAAATATTTTAAAAACGCTTGATTCTGTTCAGAAATTACGATTAACTGATTTACATTCAAAGAGCTCATGATTGAAATGATAGCATAATTTATTACAGAACAATCTATTATTTTATTAAAAAAACATTAATTAAAATTAAAAAAGAATAAAATATAAAGCAATAAAAATTCTACAAAACTAATTCAAAAATACCCTTTTTTAGAATTCTAAGAAACTGAGAAGTAAAATTATTTTTAAAAAATGAAAATCAAAACAAAAATTATAAAAGCTGCATGCACTAAAAGCAATAAGCTAAAGAATTTAGACCACAATAAATATCATAAAAGAGAAATATAGTAAAATTTTTGAAAAATGGTATTGAAAATGGGTATTAAAAATTTAATTGAAATTCTTATTTACTGAGAGAATTTTTATCGGCGTCTCAAACTCTCAAGATTTTTGCTTTCATCTCCTGATTTGGATTGAAAAATAAGTAATATTCTGTTATTTTATATATTATTCAAAATTTTTTGATTTTAATTACTTTTTTAAATGGTTTACAAAATAAAAAGCATCCTTAAAAGATAAATAAGCCAATTTTTAAAAAATGGTCCAGAAAATCCAACCGATACTATTTATTTATTGGCTGATACACTTTTATTTATACAGTTTACGGCAATTCAGTTTATAAAATATTATACTCCATATATCTAAATCAGAGGTTCCCGACCTTTTTTGAACTGTTTCCCCCTTTTCTAGTGAATATTTTTATACCGCTCCCCTCCCACTCCAGATAAATAAAAGCGTGCATAATGCATGGTGAAAACAAGAATTAAATATAACAAAATTGTTAGAATTGAAACGCTACAGATTTTCTTCTTCATTTAAAAAAGTTTTAGCTTACCAGTTATAAGGACAGACAGGGGTTTTAATGATACGAAGTAATCCATAATAAACAACTGCTTTTTAAATAAATAAATTGGCAGTTTCAGAGAACAATAAAAACGAATACTTAACTATATTAAAAAGTATTTTTATTAAAATGTAAAGACATCGAAATTCTAACTTAACTAATGAAAAGTCTGAATTTGATGCATTTTAATTTTAAATTACTCATTTGTCGTCAGTCTTATTAGTTATTCTTCTAACTGAGATGATCCTGTTGTGTTGACATTGGAAAAAAGATCCAAAACCCAGTCCGGTATGCCCATGTTTAAAATGTCATGGAACCGTTCCTTGAAGTAATTGTAGACTGCATTTTATTAATCTTCTCATGCCCCTCCTTGCCATATCAAAGCCCCCTAATTTCTAATGGGTCTTTTACTGTCCCCCTGAAAGCCTCAATAGCCCACAATGGGGCGTTATCACCCACGTTGGAAACCTATAGTCTAAATCCTAAATATCGCATCAATATTTTTAGAAAAAAAAGTAATTAAAAAAAACTAAAATTATTTAAATCCCAAATCGTCATCGACAAAATCTTCAAAGAAATTTTTTAAAAAAATATTGTTTTTTGCTAATATTTATAAACGCATTCTTTCATACTGCTTTGATTCTTCTAATTAATAAAGAAAAGCATTGAAATGTAGAAAAAGTATTGCTTACCACGCTTAAGTGAATTTACTGATCAAAATTAAAAATTAAGGAATAAAGCATAAAACTTTGTTTTAAGCTTAGAAAATTTTTATCGGAAATGTCATACCATCATCTGTGTAACATGATACCGAAAACAACAAAGATGGCGTAATTGGTTTTTGATGAACATAAAAATATCAGAATAAAAAGAGGCATTTGAGAAAATCGACAACGAATAAATAATTTTAAAAAAAACACCGGATTTGAAATATTTAAAGAGAAAATAATTCAAGGAAGACTTGATTTACCATCATTAAATCTTATTTTCATACAAAAGAAAAAGGATCTTTGGGAATTCAATGAAGATATCAAACTTGAGTAAGCTTTTTTCTTCTTTTTGTAAAGAATATTAATGGCAGTTAAAACACTAACAATAAAATACTTTTAAATTATGTGGGTGTTCTAAGAAATTGTGGAATAAGTCAAAGTAAAGACTTTTTTACATTTATAGTATTATATCTACAGCATTCTTGAAAATATAATCTAAATTGATGGTCAAGATAAATTTAATAAAGTTTTTGGTTGCTGAGTTTAAAACAAGTTATACACTCCTATCATGAACTAATAACTAATTTCTCAATTATTAGTAACAAGCATGTACTTCCAGTTGGAAAAAAAATGCTCTAAATCAGTACTCCACAACCGGTGTGTCATGAGCCAAATACAGGTGTGCCGCGATCAAACACATTGTATTTGACATTTTATAATTTTTCATCATGTATTTAATACACAATGACAATTTTTTTTTTCATAATAATGTCTATTTTTCTAAATATACTAAAGAATAATTATTATAGCTAAATAATTATTCAATGGTACCCTGGTGAGAACAGATTTAAATAATGACATGACTTTAAAATTATACTTCTCCGAAGTTCCATTAAATGTTTTCTGGATTTACGTTAAAAAGGAATATCCTCACATTTCCTACAAAGCAATCTTAACATTACTTCCGTTTTCGACGACATATTTATGTGAGCAAAGTTTTCAACTTTTGTATTAATTAAAAATGATAAGCGGTCATACTTAAAAGATCTTGACCAAGAACTCCGGGTCGCGGTGTTAAATATTGAGCCAAATATAAAACTTTTGTGTTGATTGAAACAAGCGCAGGTATCACATTAATAATTATTATGATTGCGTAGAAATAAATATGTTACGGTTTTATGTATGTATACCTTTCAAATAAAAAACAAATATTTATTGTAAAGTTTGTGTATCAATGAATACCTACATACTTTAGCTTCTGGTGTGCCGCGGAATTCTAGAAAGAAATAAGGTGCGCCGCAGGTGAGAAAAGGTTGCGGAGCACTGCTCTAAATGATAGAATTTTATTTCCGTAGCTTTATTACTAAATTTACTTTTTACTTTATTAACATTGTAAAATCTTTTTTTTTTTTTTTTGTCTTACATTTTCGGGATTCGAAGGGAAAAAATACCAAAAGCTCCCTTAATTAAACATGATCTTTAAAAGAAATTCTGTAATATCCCATCGGAAATTTTAAGTTATCATGCGAGAACTATACTTTTTAAAATCACGCGATATTAATCTGAGAGAAAAACATCATTTCTCCCATGACTCATATTTCGCAATCATTCTAAGCATTAATAAGCATTCTTGGGGCTCCATCTCGAGACAGTTGAGTCCGTAGGTGCGTGACATAACCCCTACACAAAAGTGCACACTCCGGTCGGGATGTTGTTATGTGGCTTATGAACTTACCACCACATTACTTCCCTTCCAGTGAGTTGGATGCGAGATGAACGATATTATCGCGCCAAGCATTTTTGGTGATCGACGAACGTTTTATGTCGCGCCAAGCGTTATGGCGACTTTTACTACCGGTAGAGGGTACCACGAAGGTTGTGTTTGTTGGCTCAGAGCCAGGGTCACCAATGTGCATTCTTGAGCTTCGAACTCGGGACCATTGGATCCATAGGCACGTGACGTAACCCCTAGACAAAAGTGTACACTCCGGTCTGGAAGTTATGTGGCTTATGAACTTATCATCACACCGGTTACAAAAAGCAAAGTTTTAGCAAATAAAATCTGATATCCATTTTAGCATCAAATTTGTAGATCCGTATCATATTTTGAGCGCAATCTATCGATGTTATACATACAAGATGTCCAACAAGACCGGATAACTTCTGCACAGCCAGATTCGTGGTTCGGAATATATAAAAAATGTCCGAAGAATTGTACCTCTACAACCAATAATTTTCGAGAAAACGCGAGAAAATATATGACGTCATAACCAAATTACGAAAAAACCTTTATTCGAAATAAACAACGTTACTAAAAAACAGTAATTAAACCTTAAGTAACTTTATCAACATTTTTGCTAGCCATTTGCTAACTTTAGTAGACTTGTGCAAAATTATTTTAGTATTCGCATAAATTTACCAAGCATGTTGGAGTTCCGATGCATTTCAGCTCTCTTGCGCATCATTGGCTTGATATTGAATACGAAAGTCGCAGAGATGGGAGTCGGGGTCCTGTTTCATGGCCACCACGATCTCCAGATCTGACCCCTTTATATTTCTTCCTATGGAGTCATGTAAAGGAATTGGTTTATCGAGACTCAGTTACTTCAGAAATGAACTGAGTTTCTCGTCTGCACAGTGCATTTACATTTGTGGACACTATGATGCTAGAACGTGTAGAATCAACCCATTCCACGACGCATGCATGCCTTTATACGTGCATTCATATTTAAAATTATGCAAGGACTGTTGTTCATGTTTCGAATAATGGTTGTTCCCCCTTAGCTAACCCAATATAACGTAATAGATCTTCTCTTACGTTTTTCTTAAAAACTATGGTCGTAGATGTACAGTTCTTTGGGGATTTTTTATGTATTCCAAACAACGAATCTGGTTTTACAGAGATCTTGCTGGAACACCCTGTATAAACGCAGATGTGATATTTTGTTCCGAATCTGATTATTATAACCATAGTTTGTGTCAAATGGGGGTCAAAATCAGTCACAAAAAAGGCATCCAAAATGTATACAAGTATTCTATATTATACAAATTTTTTTTACTAACAATTGCAACATTCGCAAATCCTGTGCAAGCTCCAAATTTTTATACAAGATATTTTTATCAAGGAATATGTAAGAAAATTTCAGAGACCAGTCCTGCTAGTTTTCAATGGGATTCAGTTCTTTGTTATCTTCATAATTTTTTATCAATATTGTAACATACGTTCGTCTTCTTTACGTAAGCGGTTTTTCCAGCCAGTTGTTCACCACCTGTTAACGCCCTGCATTGTTAAAAGCCTTCAGATTGCTAGGTAGGGAATCTCCTTTTCAGCGAAAATCATCGCGTCAGGTCAATGATGATTGCTAAAGGACCACACATGGGGTTCATTGTTTGGGATTAACTTATCGCTTCTTCAAGGGAAAGGAGTGTCCAGCTATCTGGATACTAAATGTCTTCCAGAGCGGTCAGTTACAGGGAAGCATCATTGAGGGTCATTTCCCACAGCTGACTGGAACCACAATTGAGCGCAATTTGCTGAAGTGGACTAGTAGGAAGTTTAGTTATTTTAACGTCCCGTTATAGAGTAACACTAGGGCTATTTTGGGACGGACCTCGTCATTTTGAACCACGGTCAGATGACGAGGACGACACTTGAACAGGCACCCACACCAGCCGGAGGACATTTGGCTTGACAGATTTAATGTGCAAGAGACCCCCTTACACGACGGTTCTTCGATGGAATCGTCTCGAACCAGAAACCCTAAGGTTCCGAAGCTGAGGTCTTACCATCAGGCCACCGCGGACCTGAACCAGTGGGAAGTAGGAGGCGGAGTTTGGACAGAGAAAGTATGGGGTTTTTCACTGAAGAGGAGACATTTTTTGGTCTACTGCATTTTACGCTTCACCCTTAACTAACCGAGCTGACTAACACTCTGATAGTGATTTGTGGTGTTAATTTTCCAAATTTATTGAGAACTTTCTTGGCGAATTCATATCACGATAAAAATTCCAACTTCGACTTTCGTGTAAATATCAACCTCCAAATGGTGTAATATAATATATTTTAATCTAGAATAGAACAAATTGTTATTATGTATATGGCTGTAAATAAAAGAATTGTCTGAAATTCTATTCTTATTTGATCAGTCAGGATCACGTCATCTCAATATATTTTGTTAAAATATCAGATATGATTGTTGCAGATTAATTAACAAAAATTGCAAGAGAAAAACTCATGCACATTAGCAGAGTGCCCAAGAAATAAAATATAAAAAATTAACAGTATTTCATTTTAGGTGCAAATGAATGATATTAGAAATTTTGCAATCTTTGTTGGCAAGATCCTCCCCTATTCAAAATGTTCACATATATACAAAACTAATAATTGAAACAGGTTGGCAGCAAACAAAGGTTCAAAAAATAATTCACTAATAGAAAGAATTTGAGCATGGCACAGGCTTGAACAAAAATAAACTTCATAAGATAATAAAGATGCATACTTAAGATGTAAAATAAGAATAAAAAAGTGAACAATAAAACCAATTTATACAAAGTGTTTGAGATGTAAAAAAATATAATAGAATTATTACATAACAGAAAATTTATAGATCTCGAGAGTGATAAAATTTGAATCCGACATGAAATGTTGAAATCCACGTTTCTGAAAAATACAATAATACGAAAGAAAACAGAAAGAAAATACTATCAATAATTTACAGCTGAAGGAAGAATATTAAAAATCCTCGTTTTCTAAATCATTAACTTTTGCAACAAACTTGCATGAAAAAAAGTAAATAATGGAATGTGTTTATTATCTCTCAGATACACATTTCAAATACCCAAATTAAAACTAATCATTAAAATTGGATAAATAGGTGAAAGAATAAGAAATAGAAATAAGATAGATAAAACTAAAAAATAAATAGAGAAATAGAAATAGATCATAGCAACAATGATTGTTATCTCCTGTTATCCTAGATGTAGAGAATAAGAAATTTCATTTACAAACACAAGAACATGCACTCTAATCAGATATGAAACGATTAATTCTTTAAATGAAGAGAAAATAAGCATTGCAAAATTTATATATATATATATATATATATATATATATATATATATATAAAGAGAGAGAGAGAGAGAGAGAGAGAGAGAGAGAGAGATAATGCTGAACTGAAGTAAAGAAAGATCTCAAGGTCAGTTCATTGACATTTCCGAGTTTAATAAAAATTAATTACAATTCATGTACCTATTAAAAACTCATTTTTAAAAAATACTGTCAAAAAAAAGATGGCTAGAGAAGCCAAGACTTAACTTTTAATATATATTTTATATTACAGGGCAATTCACATGTAAAAAATATTAAAACGAATTGCATCCTTTAATCACATCACTTTTGATAAAAAGAATCTTAAGAAAGTGTAAAAAATATTGTATAAGCAATATTCTTTACACTTCTAAAAATTTCATATATTTTTATTGGCTTACAATCAATAAAAATAAATGAAAATCTTATAAAAGTTACTTCATTGTTCTAAGCATGCTAGATAGCACTTCAAAATGAACTAGGAATACAGAAATAAATTGCAAAAACAAATTCAAAATACAATTTAAACAACAATTTATTGTTTACAATCTTGATTGGATACAAAATTATGCTAACTGTAAAATATACAAAAACTTGAATAACAATAAAGGTTCATTTTATCACATAGATTTTCATAAAAAGTAAAGATCTTTATTTTCTAAAGCCATCAATTAATTTACAACCATTTCCTTTAAGCTAATCTTGCTCTCTTTCTTACAATGCATTTCAAATGAACTTCCAAAACACAATAAATACTTGCACATTACAATCACATCTTTGGCAGACAATTACAATTCCAAGCAGCTTGAGTTTAAATGTAATGCAAAAAAAAAAAAAAAAAAATTGTACAAATAAATATTTAGCAATTAAATTATTTTTATTTCTTTTAACATTAATTCTTCCATATGATTCAAAAGCTATTGAAATGCTTCATAAAGCAATAAGCAAGATAAAATAAAGAAAAAAAAAGGATTTAAAAAGAATAATGCAGGGATGATGGTCAAGATAAATCAATTCAAAAATTTCTTTGGCATTTATTATCCAGAGCATATAAATATGTTTACAAATAATGACACTCTGAAAGTCACAAGAAAGATCTCATTGGATGTATTATATACAAAACAAAAATGCAGATAGCCATTTCAAGCTAAGTGGTCTCTCAGTTTAGGTATATCTTTCAGAGTGTTAAAGCTTTGTGTAATTTTTCAGTTAGTACATTCATAGATATTTATAAGCTTCAATAATTAAAATTAACAAAAAGTAATGTTGAAGTTTTTAATCACATAAAATGACAAAATCAAAATGCACTTTCCTCAATAATAGTTATAAAGAGAAAATCCTTTCTGTAAAAAAACATTGTCTATATTTTTTCAAAGAATATCAAATGGATTTAAATAATTTAAAAGTTAATGATTATTTATAATATAAATAAAACAAAATTTTCAAATCAGCATCTTAAGATGCAATGTAAATTTTGCATAAAATAAACAGGAATAAAATATTCTTTATTATTATTAATTATCATAGTTAACATATTTGTGAAAACTTATTAGTTTCAGAATAGTATGTCATTAGTCTTATCAAGTTGTCACATAATTATGTTTTCAAACATATAATTTGAAAAGCATGTGCAAAAATTTTTCAATGGAAAAAAATATTTAAAAAATTGCTTTTATTGTTATTATTATTATTACAGCAAAATCTTTCCACTTCAACTAATTTATAATTTGTGAAAGGTTAAAAAGAAAAAATTCTTTGAAGCTAAAATTCTGCTTAACTTCTAAAGAAAGATAAAAAATGTAACAAATAATTTTGGAAAATTGTTATAAAAATAATTTGTACAAAACTATTACAAAATACTACAGCCTTTTCAGGCCAAAAATAAAAAATGACCATCACATGTAAAGCATATTCCACCAAGCATATCACTTTCATTTAAAATATTTTATAGATATCCACACAGTTCATAGTTTCCCTTAACTGCTATTGAAGCTATATAAATCTTCTAGATTTAGTTTTAAAACAAATTATTAATTGATAATTTCTATCATCCCATTTAACCTAATAAAAAAAAGAAAAAATGAAGCTGCAGTTTATATGTGGAAGAGACCAGAACCCAATATATATTTAAAAAAAAAAAAAAATCCACATAACGTATCAAAATAAATTGATTTCAACCATATGAGCTGTTTATATGAAAACCGTTATTACATATGGAAGTACATGGAAACTTTAAAAAACAAAAAAGCTGTACTGAAAAGTTCTGAAAGTTGAAAGCCTGCAAATAACACGACACAGCATTTGACTAGCATCTACTACATACATGGAAATATACTTATGTATATTTTATTAATTATAAAAGACGAAAAGAATGGAAGTTTGACAAAATATTATTTGCACTAGATTTGAATTTTCTTAAAGGCTTCATAATTTCTGCATTAATAATCAATAATGAAAAAAAATATATTTACTAGAAAGTTAAGATGATTAAATAATTAAAAAAAAATCATAGATTAAAATGTTCATAAAATTTTGAATATGATTGCTTGAAATCACAAATTTAAGTACATTTATAAAATAAATACTAAAAATTAATAGACAATAAAATTTTAACTAATAACTAATTTCAAAACTTCACTATAATTTTTTAAAAAATATCACTATAATTGTGACTTCTAAACTATGCTAATACAAAATAAAGTTTTAATGTTAAAAATTTTCAGCATTTTCCACTGAAAAAGCTACTAAAAAAAATTAAAATGCCCAATTCTTGCTTTGAATAATTTTATCAGAAAATATGTCAAATATATTGAGCAAATTATGCTTTCACATATTCAATTTATTTTGTTAAACATATAATATAAAATTTATTAAGCTATTTTCACATCATCTGATATGAATCATTAAACTAAACATTCCTTATCACATATCATATAAAACAGACTCCATAAAACAAATTAACTATGTACACTTGTATGTAGAGCTTTGACATTTATACACGATATGAAAATAAACAATACTTTTAAAAAAACTACATTTTTAGGACTTTAACAATTAGATTAATTTCTTTTAATGCGCATTTACATGCCAGCCAGTTTCTCTTTAATTTTTTTAAATAAAATTAAAGCATTGAAACAATCATAATTAAAACCCTTCAACACTTATTTAACCGAATGATTTACTTTTATTAATTATTAAATAATTTTTTTAATCATTGCAGCTGCACACACAAAAAATATTTAATTGCATCTTTAAAATTTAAGCATAGTTGTAACAAATATCAATATCTTTAGTCTGAAAAAATAAAACAGTTACAGGAAGAAAAAATATCTACATCTCAAAATAAATAAATAAAAATTTCACAACAATTATTGAATACTACCCATAAAAACAAATAAACTTAACAAATAACTAAACAAGTTGACAGGAAAAAATATACAGATGTAAAAATAGGACACAATGTGATAAAAATTTCATAAATATTATTTCAGAGTTAAAAGAGAAAAAAAAATGAAAAGAATTAAATGCATTTTGCAAATTTTTACATCACACTAATACTTTACAAAATGACAAATAACTAAAAAATTATTAGACTGATTATTTGATTGAATTGATCTAATTTAAAGTCAGTAATATACCTACAATTTTTCATTCTGGTTATTTGTGTTTCAATTTTTTAAAATTTCTTTCATTGAAATCCTATCAGATAATGAAGTTTACACCGCTTTCAAATACAATTTGCTCTTATTTATCAAAACTGTTAAATAATGAACTTATTGAAGAACGAATGTAAATATCAGCATCTTATAAGTACCATAATTGTTTCATATGCTAAAGAAATTTAGGAAACAAAGTTTTTTTAAAAAAAAAAAACCCTTAATAAATTGAAAATTTGCTAGACATCTTTATAAACAATACGCAGACAAAATTTAAATCATTACAGCTGGATAAAAATATTTCTTTTGGCTTTGAATAGCTCAGTTAATTT
The DNA here is from genome assembly GCA_026543055.1 of Argiope trifasciata. NCBI lineage: Eukaryota > Metazoa > Arthropoda > Arachnida > Araneae > Araneidae > Argiope > Argiope trifasciata. Next base: position 88,298 of record JAPMOQ010019781.1, on the reverse strand, counting down.
TCAATAAAATGGGATGTTTCATTAAAACCATCAAACACAAATTTGTTGGCACGAAAACTTGATATTAATCAGTATATTCCGTAATATACATCACAAACCATTAAATGACTAAAGTTCAAATACAAGGAAGTAAATAATAATACTTCTATATATAGATGAGCATTCAAATTAAAAATAAAGATGGCACTAGATCCCAAATCATAATATTGTTGGGGTGTAGCTCAGAAATATTCAAACACATATTGCAATAAACATATAGTTTAATATCAAAAATTTGTAAAAACATTTTAATTGCTGTATAGCACATCAAGAAACCATTTTATCTTTAAGTTTAAAAAATTATTAAAATGCTAAACTAGCTCAGAAATGGCAAGTATTTTAACAAAACAATTAACAAATTGATCAATATTATAAACAATTCCTCGCCTCCAACAATAAAATATCTATGAGTAAAAATGAAACTTAATGAAACATAAATTGACAAAACAAAAATAAATGAAGAAACTAACCTACCAATACAATGCACATAATAACATGGAACTTCAAGAAACAGAGGATATCTAATCAAAGACTAGAAATTGCACTAAACAAATAAAAATATCTTTTTGATTTGATGACTGAGATTATGAAACAGATAATTTTCAGTAAAAGGATGGATTCATTCATTAACGTATTTTAACTCATCTTGATGATTTAACACTACAGATAATAAATTTGCAAATTGCAGTGTTCATTCTACAGGCTGAAACTAAATGCCAATCCTTTAACTAGAAGTGATAAACATCAATTCTAAATGCATGTATATGCCGGTGAAAATTACTTGTCAGATCATATAACAGAAGAAAAACTTTCAATTGCTTAAACTACCCAAGCAGCAAGCCGATTGTTTCGGTTTTTTAGGTTTATTTTAAAAACATAATTCATGTTAGAATGAAATTTTCCTAAAATTTATAGCCATACATATTTTTTAGACCATAATGATGTGATTGATGACAAAAAATATAGACTCATACATTTTTGAAATTATATTTTTAGACCATCAACTCAAAGAATCGAGATCTTAAAGAGTTAAACTTTTATCAATGACATAATTCGAAAAAAAAACTGTTAATTAACTTCAGCAAATTTATCATGTTGATCAAAATTATAAACAGCCACTATGCAAACTAAATATTATCTTTTTAAAATGCAAGAAATAATTTTTGAAATATAACAGAAATTAACTTAAAACTTGTTATTTTGAAAAATGTGTATCATAATAACTCCAATACAAACACAAATACTAAAAATACATTCTTAAAAACATATATTTCTTCAAATAAATAATTTACCACTATCATATCCATAAGACTAGTCCACTCAAATACAATTTTATAGGTATGTATAAAATTGTGAATATTTATTTGAAATTAAGTACTTTCATTATATTAAATGAAAGGGGGGGGAAATTTTTACACAATATTCAATTGAATGTTTATTAAAATTATAAATGCAACATTTTAATACTTTTAAGCAATTCATTCATTCATTCATTTTCATTAAAATTTAATATTCCTGATTAATCAACAAAAGTATGCAATTTTTAACAATTTATGTAAAATTTAAGTACATCATATTTTAAAACTAGTATCTAATTTGAAAAAGCATTTTATGTCAATTTAAAAAAAACAATATCACAAAAGGTTACAATACAGCACTGAATAATAAATTTAATGCTGCTATTCAAAAAAAAATCTTCATTAAAATCTGTCAAATTAATCAAAATTATAATTTTTTTTTAATATTTTTTAGATAAGAATTATGAATACAAAGCTTAATATGTATAAGAGTTTCTTTCGATTTTAAATAAAAAGTTTTAATAGTTTATGATTTTAGAAATGTTTTTAAAATTTCCTATGGAATTCGTAAGTCAATGCATGAAAAGAAATTTTGTAACAGAAATGCACTTTTTATTCACATCTAAAAAAAGAATGTTTATTTTTTTTTTAAGCCAAAGATAGTTTGGAGTCCAAATCACAATAGAATATGTTATCAAATGTATTCAATACAAGAAAAACAATTAAAGAATTACAGATGAAATTGATATAAAAGGAAATATAAACATCACACACTTCAAACTGTCCTAAAATTGTATCTGAATATTTATTTTTGAATTCCTAACAATACTGATTTTTAAATTATAAAAGAAAGATTGAAAATATTTTGGTTTTTGAAAATTTTAAACTTAAGTACTTTTTTTACAATAGCATTTTAATTTACAAAGTTTAAATAAATAAATATAATATAATTATGTTATAAATATAATCTGATAAACATAAACCTTCATTTTTAGAATACATAAACTATTAAATTTAATTCACTTAAAAGTAATTACAAAAAATATTTTTTAATGACTAGCTTCATTAAAATTGCTTTTTGAGAGAAAATCAGATTTTTTTTTCAGCAAATTTGAAATTAATAAAATCATACTAATTAGATTATAACTGAAATTAGCACCTTTTGCAAAAGCTTTGATTTATAGTACAACATTTTTCATCAAAATTTCCATCAAAAAATTCTGTAAAAACAATACAACATATTTCAGTTAGTCCCAATACCATAATAAATGTATTTATACAGTACTGTCTGATGCTACAACAAACCTCACCGACCATTTGGTTCATTCTGTTTAAGTTCTAAAGACAGAAATTCTTCTTTTTTAGAGAAGTATTCATGTAATCTATCTTTGGCATACCTAAATGGAATAACGTACAAATAAGGTTCATTTATTAAAAAATTAGAATAAATCAAATCAAATTAGAAATAATAATTAGTATTTTTTTCAGAACAGAAAATGCTTACATTTATATTATATATACTATTTATAAAGATATATTATGCGAAATTCTAACCTAAAACAACACAAAATTGCACTGAAGTTGAATGGGGGAGGGAGAAAAAACATATAGTGAGTATGCATCCTTTCTCTTTCTATGAATGCAAATTTTGTGCCAATTAAACTAATTAAGAATAAAGGATGTTGGTTGAGTTTACTGTTGAAACTCAGTTGACTGAAATTAAAAAAAATTTGCAAGATATCTAATCAATAAATTATTTAAAAATATTTTGAATTATTATACTTATTTTAAAGTTATATTAGACATCCTCTTCAAATGCAAATTCCTTCTTAAAAATACATGCAATGAGTACTAATAAAGATTTGAGATCAAAAATTAAATTTAGTTTTCAATTTTATATTGTATAAATTTAATGTCATCATCAGCCTTTTCAACACATTTCATAGAGTTTCCAATGCATAGTAAATGAGCAAAATAAATGCAATACATTTTTTAATGTTTAATTCAACATAAAAAATAGCCAAAAGACAGCACTTGTTTTATTTTACAGGTAAACATTCTTATCAAGCAGAGTCAATTAAAGGAATGGTATCTAACTCAAAATAATATTAGGAATATATATGATTAAACTGCAAGCAGTTTAAGCTCATATCTAAGAATATAGCAAACAATATTTCAAAGATATATTTTTAAAAAGAGCTGTTCCCTAATTTTTTAAAATTATTTGAAATTGCATACAACATTCATTTTGAAAACATTCAAACAAATATTATTGTATTTAAATCAAAAAATGGCAATTATTTTTGGAATTTTACCTGTCCTTGAATATGATTTCAGAAACAAATCTATTATTATGTTATTGCCTCTTTGTGAAAGTGGTAATTCAAAAACATTGAGATAGACAGATGAAAATATGGAATACGGTCTTTTGATTAAGTCTGCCAATTTCTATCAGATCTTGAACAACAGCCATTCATAGGAAGTAAGTCTGTTTGCCCAAGACCAAGTAAAAAGCATAAAGAGCAAGAAATTTGGCGCACAATTTTTAATAATTAAATTGTATTCTTAGTACCAAACACACCAATGCAATAACCATTTGACAATCAGTACATTTGCATGTATGTAAATGCAACAACTAGAAAACGTAATGACTTAAATAAATGAATTTTGTTAAAGTAGTTAAATATTAAAATTTTAGTTTCTCAATTTATAATTTCAATTGATCATAGAAAAAGGAGTCCAAAATGTCTATTCAATTACCTTTATTGTTCTCTGAAACTCAAAGAAGTTTATGTGCAGGATTATTAAAACAAAAACAAAATCATGGCATTCACAACCAAGTCTAGGGTCCGTAACTTTTATGTAAGAAAAGAGAAGACATGTTGCTATTGGTGAATTGGTGATAGCTAGGATAGAACTTGTGATCTTATGGTTCATAGCCAGATAACTTGACTACAGGACTGAAAGAGATCACTCATTCTAGACGATGTTATCGAGATTATAAAGCTTCTACTACAATACCCCCTCCAGTGAGAGGTGAAACAAACAATAATGTTTAGCGGTGATCTTGTCAGCTGTTAATTTTTAACTTGTTTTACCCTTTTTTTTTTTTGGCTGGATTACTTATCAGCTTTATTTTTTGGTTGATTATATATCAGCTGATTTATTTTTGATTGGTTGATTATTTATTGCCTTTTTTTATTTATTTATTTGCTGATTATTTATTGACATCTTTTTACTTTATTGGCTGATTATCACCTTTATTTATTTATTATTCAGGTAAAGGGTGGCCCAACAGCTGCATGAAGGTTGTGTTTTATTTATTTTCATCGTCCTAGGTGACCAATGTTGCTATTTATAATAGCTAGGATTGAACTTGTGATTTTATGGTTCATGGCCAGATAACTTGACCACAAGACTAAGAGTGATCACTCAATCTTGAGGATGTTATCTGGTTTATAAAGCTTCCACTACAGTTATCTTATATAATAAAATATTATATTATATCTTATATATAATTTTTATGCGGGTGAGATGAAGATTAGGACATATGAAAAAAAAGGTTGCAAGAACTTTTCTCCATGATTTTTATTTGTAGAATTCTCTGAGTTATATCAAATCATAAACCTTTTTTTTTTTCTTTCCAAAAATAATTAATATACTGTCAGCAATTTTTCAAGGACTAAAAAAAAAACCAGGGTTGGGGGGGGGGGGGGGGTGCAAATACAATAAAATAAAATTTCTTTTTTGAAGAATTTTCAAAGACTATGGAAACTCTAAACCTACTCTTGAAATCCTTTTACTAGAACATAAGTAAAAGTCTAATAGTAACAATAAAAAATAATAGCTATTAAACAATGATATATATATGTTACTGTGAGAGACCGAAATTGGAGAATGTCGACATTCGCTGGTGAATGTCAACACATACCAAAAACGTTGGTGAAAGACCGTACAATTGATTACATTTCTTGCACTTTCGGACCATCGCCGGTATATGTCGACAATCACAGACAAGCTTTGGTGGAATTTGAAAAGATGATTAAAGAGCTCGAAAAGGAGATAACAGAAGGCAACGTCAACAAAGAGGTGCGGCCAAAGACGTTTTTCACGCCTGAAATATTGAGATAAGAAAATGCAAATCTGCATTTCTCCTCTCCAGATACGGAGAGATGAAACGCATATTCAAGATTCACCATTAGTGCATTGTGGATGTCGACATTTGCCGGTGTAAGTGAGAAATGAGGATATCTAGCAAATATTTCGGACATACACCAAGCGACTACGTGAATGTTGACATTCACCAGCGAATGTCAACATTCTCCAGATTTCGGACTTTCACGGTAACATATACATAAAATTTTGAAGAAAATATTTGATAATTAAAATATATTTAACATTTTATCATAAAATATTGACTCAAAATCTTTTATTCATCAAAGAAAAAATTACTAGATCAGTTAAAATTACACAAGGACATAAGATAAATAGGCCAATTTTGTGCCAATCTATTTTATAGGGAATACAAATAAACATAACATAAAAAAGAGAAGGAAAAAATCTTACCCCAGAAAATCAAAATCCAATGTGGAATGTGCAGATTGGATCAGAGCCCATGTTCCCCACAACATATGTGCAGCCTAGAAAACAAGATTTAAAAAGCCAATGATATCCTGATAAAGAACACAATCTAAAATATTATCAAGAGAAACGATTTACTTACCAAAGCAAATATATTAACAATGATATAAAAGTTTTCAACTGTTTCATCAGTAATATCATCTGGACTTAGTTCATTTTCAGAATACCATGCTTCTAAATAGTCCTTAAGCCATCGCATCTGGAATTCTTTGTTTGGGTAAAGCTTTGGTTCAAACTTTTCCACACCTAGAAACAATAAATATAAAAAAGGATAAATAAATATATCCCTAAACATAAAATGGATGAATGCCTTGATTAGTCAATTTTTAAATGTTGCCCTAAATTATATCAAATTGAAAGTAATGAAGTTAAAAAGGAAAAAAAGTATCTTCATTAAAAAGATTTTAAGTACTGGGAGTTATAATATTTTCACATCCATTTTAATGATATGAATATTTTCTCTTTCTTACATTCTGATTTTAATGACGATATTCAATATGATCCATTTTACTGACATATTGAGCTATATTTGTTTAGTTGTGCTAACCAGAATTTGCAGAAAAAAACATTTATCTCAAAATGTGCAATCATATATATATATATATATATATATATATATATTCCAATAAGTCTACAGAAGAACTTGGAGTATCTAACGTCCATAGAATGTTAAAAGTGACTAACCAAAAAGAAAAATGAATTAACATATCCATGTCACTTTAAAATGTCATTACCCATTACTGCAATAGAAAAAAAAATTGTGCCCATCAAATCACATTCAGAACATATTGATATAATTAAATCCCAACACAGAGATAGCAATAAAAAAAATAATTAATTAATTCTTTATGTGTCATAATTTTGCATGACTGAGTTAATCCAACATTTAAATTTTATGATTTTAATGTTCAATAACTACAACTATAAATTTTAATGTAATTTCTTCAGATTTTCAAAGTTGATTATGCATCATCTTTAAATTTATAGTACATTTTCAATGCTTCTAAAAAACTTAATGTTTGCATTTTTAGTTATACTTTGAGTTGTATACTCTACAACAAGAAACTCGCCCACCCCTTCCTGTAATGTAAACTTTCTTTTATTCAATAGAATAAATCTTTCATGACTTAACCAGCAAATTGAATATTGCTTTTACTTTTTCTCCTATGTAATAAAAATAAAAAATAAACAAATTTTTTTATGTAAATTTTTTTATATAAATATAATTTTGAAACCGTACTGAATTGAAATATTTGAAATATTAATAGAGTCAAAGTATTAATAAATGTCAAGGAGTTTTCTATCTTAATATCATAAGAAAATGCAGATTTTAGGGTTATTTAAAATCTAAAAATTATTTTTTAAATAAAAATAAATTTTATCATTCATTTGTTTCGTAAACTTCTGCAATGCAATAAGACATGAAAACAAAATACTTCAGAACATAAATATGTATGCAAAATTATATTTAATAAAAAAGATTAAGAAACCAACTTTAAAAAAAAAATAGTAATTAAAATGCTACCTTCTCAAATATAATAATGAAAAAAAAAGTTACAGTTAATGATAAATTATTTTTTAACTATCAAATATGTTTATATAACCTGACATAATATTTGTGAATTGAATCATTAAATATGAGAAATGAAAAAAATTATTTAAAAGGATTAACAGGATAGATTGTAAGACCTAGAGCACCATATTGATTATGAGTTTATTTCTTAAATAGTATGTATTAACCTTAGTGGTGGGTGGGGGTCGGCTTTATACAAGAAGTACGTATTAACTAAGAAAAAAAATTTCCAAAATTTAAACATATTAAATATTTATGACAAGAAAAGTTTACTAAGACTTGGCCAATAATTCTTATAAAAATCTGACCAAGCAGAAAGTGCAAAAATTTGTTACACTAAAATTGCCTCAAGCAACCAAATTTGGAGTCAAGATAAAAGATCTATAATATTTAATATATGATTTTTTTTTTAATTTAAAAAGCTATACTTTCCATTATTTTAAAATTTTAATCATTAAAAAGTTTTTTATACATGAATATTCATATATTAGCTTTAAACATTATACATTCATACATAAAAATTGAAGCAAAAATTTGATTGAACAAGATTTACTGCAACAAAAACCTACAAATTAATCAAAAAAATATCAGCAAAACTTTTTCATAATCTTTTGACATTCAAATGGAAGTAAACCTAAGAAAATTAGCAACATTTTAATTAAAAATATAAAATATAAATACTCACCAGCGAATTCACAAAAATGGTTACCAATATCAAATGCTTGATAATTGTAGTCAGCATATTCATAGTCAATGAATGTTACTTCCTCTATTTAAAAAATAGAAGCGGATAATCAGATTTCAAATCGTTTAAAATTCACAAAGCAAAATAAAATTTCCAATATATAATATTTTTTGCATACATATTACAAAAATTTTGCAATTATCAATAAATGTAAAAAAAAAAGACATGTCTGATCCTGTAGTTGAATAATAATTTAATTATTTATTTAATGTATGACAAAATTTTATTCTATAAATAATGTTTATTGAAAAAGAATGTTTAATAATTTAAAAATTTTCATATACAAAAATAGAAGCAAAAATTTGCTTCACAGTCATTAAAAATTTCAAATAATGGTTAGAATTTTGAATTATCTTTTCATTCAGGGAGCGAGAATCTAAAAATGAAGCAAATAAAACAATATTCAGAATCTTTTTTTTAAAATACTAATAAATTTCTGGGAATGTTTTGATTTGAAAGGTCAAGTATAATGACATTTTTTATTATTTTTATGACATTATTTTAACATTTCTTACCTTTTTCTCTATTGTAAATAACATTTTTCAATAGAAGGTCATTATGACAAAAAACAACAGGAGATTCTAGTTTGACTAAGTGTTCTTTCAGACATTCAATTTCCTCTTCAAGTTTATTTTTAGGAGCTATCATACTTTTATATCTAAAAAACAAACAGGAAAAATAAATATTAATATTCAAAAGGTTAACATAATGTATGCTGATGATGAAAATTAGCTTAACTTTACTTACCTTTCATCTTTTATAGGATCAGGAAAAGAGTCTGGTATTAGATTCAGGTATTTATAAAGAATAGGGAAAAGATTTGCTTGAGGAATCACTCCATTTATGTTTGAACGAACATTATGCATTCTGGCAAGTCTTCCAGCGATCAATCTGAAATACATGGAAAGTAATATACTGTCCAACTACTGAGCATATAAATTAACAAAGGGCCAGTGAATTCCTACTTAACTTTAGGTTAGCTTTACAAAATAAATAAGAAAATCAAGAATATATTTGAGTTGTTTACCATTTGAATGATTTAGTCTAAAATTAAATGAAGATCTACAATTAATATAAATCCACATTTACCATACATATATGCCAAGCATTTATCAGTGTATTAATAATAAAATCCATACATTTACTTAGTATTTTTTTAAGTTATGCTAATATCCTCCTAATAACACATCTGATCAGCTGACCTGCCAATAGGAAAAGTAAAATAATTTAATTTTTTTCAGATGTGAAAAAGATAATGGCCAAATGATCAGATATGTAAGTGTTGGATTGTAAAAGAAGGAAGGAATTCTTAAATTAGTACAGATTTTTCGTAATAAATTGATGACAAAATGTTGAAACTTCAGACTTATTATGGACATGAGACTGGCAAGTTAGATGTTAAGTAACACTCAGCCACAAAAGCTCTATACACTCAACTTCCTGTATATAAATTGAAACTGTACACGACATTCCATAACTAGAATCTGTAAATAACATTCCAGTATTTTGTGTTAACAAATATTCTAACTGAATAAGAAAAATGATTTCCACGAGCCACAAACGGCTTTTTTGTCTATACAACTGCAAATGGATTGTCTAAAAATTGATACAGATCTGTAATTTAAGTAATAAGGGCATAGCCTAAATTTTATTCATCTAAATAACATGAAATTTTATTTTTGAGTTCAGTTCAAAGAAGACCCAAAATATGAAAAATCCTGGAATTCTGAGGGAACAATTTTTTTTAAATGAATACAATACTTTTTTTTATTATTAAATACTTTATGCACAAAAAAGTAAAATCGCACTGTTTAAAAATAAACATTTATCCAGGTTTAGTTATCTCATTCATTTTTCCTTCTCAAACTACTTTTCATAAATAGCATCTATTTATGTTTAAACTTCATTTGCTTCTTTACATTTCAGGCAATTTCATTAATTGTCTCTTACTGATATGTATAAAATTTATACAGTTGCTACAAAAACTGATCTTAAAGTTTTTTTAAAACATTCTTATAGTAAAAATATTCATTGCAACTGTTTTACTATGCTTCATGTCAAAAAGAATATCATAAATACAGTAATTACATTAACTTGATATCAAATAAAAAACATTAACATTATGCTGAAAACCATAACTAAATGGTTTCCTGCATAGTTTTAAAATACAAATTTTCAACTTCATCAATTAGCCAATCTATTTGCTTCAAAATTTTACTCTTTTTCAGCAATTATCAAAGAATGCATTTAAAACTAATGAGTAAGTGACACTTTTAATTAATATTTTATCAAAAGTACATTTTTAAAAATGATGAAATTGATATAGATTAGAGATAACTATTAATAAAAATGATCAGATCAGATTTTCTTGTACTAAAATTCTTAAATATACAACAAGAGGACAGCAAGCATTTACTTTACTTACTCAACATATGCAAATAAAGTGAAAATTCATATTAATAAATATATTATAATAATTTGAAATATTTACTAACAACAAAATATCAAATAAATACAAGTTCACTTTTATCATTCGATCTCCTTTTCTGATCCCATTAAAAACGAAAATGTTTAACAAGGTAAGCTTTTTATATTATATCAATTTATATACATATATTTAAAAATACATTCCTTCTTTTAAGTAATTAATCTAATTATTATATAGACATATAATAAAGTTCAATGTGAGTGTACATTGGTACTCAACAGTCCAAATATACAGCTACCAAATTTGACATATGCTTCTTTGAAGGTAGAAATGTGCACTTGGGTTTCTTTTTTTTTTTCTTGCGTTTTTAATTAGAATTTTAACTTTAATTAAAAACTAGCTTTCCACCAAATAAATCATTTCCCCAGTGCTAAATTCATGAAGTTTTAGTCTTAGTTTTTTTCTCACCACACTAAAGAGGTTAGGCTTAACATATTTTCATTTGATTATTTCAAACAATTCTGTATATTTTCTTAGAGTTTGGTGAATTTGAAATTAAACATTGTTAATTTTAAATGCATTGTGTTAAGATATATTGTGTGATATTGATTTTGTGTATTGTGTTCCAATTGTTTGCAACTATTTTCAACAGACTTGGTTTTGAAGGCATAACATGTTTTCAATCAATTACTTCAAATTATTCTGTTTATTTTCTTAGTGTTTGAAGCATTTCAAATAAACATTGTTAATTAATCAGTTCACATGAAAATTTCATTAAAAAATTCTTGAGATATTACATAAATTATGAAACACACGCATTTTATATTATATATTCTTTAGTGCCCCTAAGGCTTAAATACTCAGCAACTCTGTTTTCAATACTCTTTTTTTTTTTTTTAAGTTTCATTTCAATAAAAAAATGTTCTTAAATTAATCATTTCCACTTTAATTTACAGCCTAAATTCTATGGAAGCTGACAGATAATTAAAGAGAGATTAAGGGTTTCTGGTCTTTACAAATGCATGAGTGAATTGTGTGATTGTCAAAATTTGAGGCTTTAAAATATTTTGATGACAAAGATATTAAAAAGGAGTAACATACAGTATTTAATTATTAAAATTTTAACGAGCGTTAAGATTGGTGAACCAGTTGGTTGCCAAAGGTGGCTAGTAGCACCATGGAGCAGAAAAAATAACATATCAAATCTGAAACAAAATAACATTCAGGAGAAAAATATTTTTCCCACAGGGAAAAAGAAAAAAAATAACTTTCTATATAAGTTAAATATTATTACTGAAAGGCTTCAAACATCTATTTATTGAAACTATGGCAAGTGCTCAATATGACTTGATATCACTATGAAACTTTTACCCCTTTTGTTAAGTGTGAATGATTGAATATATTAAGGCAAATGTTTTTATACTTATAAACCCTTACAAGGTTATGTTTGAAAGGTAAGAAGGTTTTTCCAGTGTCTCATTTTTTTTTTTTCTTCTTTTAATTATTTTATAACATGAAAGGGGAAAATCTGAGCAAAACTTACTTTGAAATGTCAGGATCTCGAACCATTTTGGTATCTAACACTACACCAGGTGAAAAGCCATAGCAAAGTCCATTAGCAAAGGCACAATGTAAAGGTGCACAAAGTCCAGCTTCACACATCATCTGCATATTACGAACTTCCAAATCTCTGTCAATAAATAGTTCTGTTTTTTCTCCATAAACTCGGATTAATAATGCTTGATCAGGATTATCTTTTAAATAACATTTCACTAAACGGTTAGTTATGCCATCCTTGAAGAGCTAAAAGAAAAGGGAGGAATCAAGTTTTAAAAACATAAGCTTATAAAACACTTATTACTATCTAGCATTATGAAAGATAAATAATCAGGAAAAACACTCAATGCACAAAATAAACAATTCATATAAATTTACCAAACAATTTATTTTAAAATTAATGCTTTTTTCCCTCTTTTTTTCTTTGCATAAAAATTTAATAATTAAAAAAAAATTATTGAAACAAATTATTCTTTTTTAAATATATATAAACCAACCAAATTACACATTAACTCTAAAATTTATGTTTTTGACTTCATAACTCTCCCTTTATGTTATACTGCTTTAAATGGAAATACTGAAAAGAAACCCTATAAAACGAGTTCCCCGACTCACAATTTCAGGCTTGGCTTCAAAGGAATAGAAAACACATTTTAACCCATATGAGAGAAATTTGGAGTTATTTATATATTATAATTAATATTAATTATGAATAAACTATTTCCAATAAATTGCTTACTATTTTTTTAATTTAGAATTACTGCTTAACAAACACTACCTACCATATTTTATATTACAAAAAGAAAAAAATTGTAATCAATAGCAAATACTAGTGACTTTTTTTTTATGAACAGAACACTTTTTTGTCCATGCTCTGCTACTTGTTATCAACAGTAAAAAATTTAGCTTGTTCTTGCTATTATAGTCTTTTAAAAAACTAAAATAATTGGTATCATTTATTAAACAATGACATATATTTTAACAAATATCTATATATTATCTATGTGCATATATAATGTTAACGAAAATTTCCACAAAAATTAATACAATCAATGGATTTGGTGCAAGAGGTGTATGATGAAACAGTTCAACAAATTTAATGATAAATAAAGGCATTTTTCAACATGAATGCACAACAATAACACAGACAAAAGTATACAAGAACAGCATTTATAAAAACAATAGCACATTAATAGTAAAAAAATATATAAAGTATGTCAGTAAAAATTCTGCAGGAAGAAAGATTTCTTGCAATTATTCACCTTCCCCAAATGTCAGCTAATCTATACAGTCTTCTCACTTCAGCTAAACTTGCCTCCCATTTCATTACTGACCATATAGCTGACATCTCAACACACGACTGGATGCTACCCTGATACTTGCCTATAAGACTTGATAAACAATTCAATACTCAACTCACCAATAGCTTGAGATATACTTAATTGACTCAATACAGACTGGCTGCATAGTGTTCTGACATTTTATATATGTTGAAGCAGGCATATATACCTCTAATATGCCTTCCTTCAAAAGTAATATGCATTGAAATGATCCTATCAAAAAAGGTTTCAGATTCTGGTATCATCCATTTCGTCATCAGATGATCACTAAGTCTGTTGTCAAGCCTCATGGTTATTTATCAGAGTTGTGCATAAAACTGTCTTACTAATTAATGTTGCAACTAAATATGCAATGAAACAATACAACAAATTTGTAATTGCAGGTTCTGGAAAAAAAAAATTATACTCCTTTAATTTATATTTTACATCAGCATCAGACAAAACCTATCTATATATTGATTCTTCCAAATCTCTTTTTACACACCTCGGAAATAGAATACAGGGGAAGAACAACCATGCCTGAACCGGGTAAGGACTCAAACCTGGGACATCCAGATCTTGGAGAAACATATAGTTATCTCAAATTAAAGAAAATTTTTGTATGTTTCTATTCTACTTTGAATAAACGCATGGTTACTATTTTTTCTAAAATCTGACAAGATAATTTTAAAATGTAATGAAAAAATTCAAATAAAAAATTGTAAGAAAATGGTATTATTTACTGAGAATTGTACTACTAAATTATTAAATATAACATAATAATTTTAAATCATAATGTAAATAAGCATACTGAGCTTATTTGAAAACAAACAACTTCACTTTTTAAAAGAATGAAAAAAAAAAAAAAAAAGAATCAGTGGCAACTGAAGCTGATAGAATAAATCATGAAAAATTACAAGCAAAAATATATATGATTAATTGTATAAGACATTATCATTAAAAAAAGAATAATTTAAAGTGGACAATATTTTCTTCCAATCTAGAAGAACAGAAAAAAATACACAATACAAAATAATTTTCAATAAAATAGTTTCAGTATAAGAAATATTAAAGTACTACAACTTAAAACTAAATTCTGTTCAAATATTACAGTCATTTATAAATATATTTAGAACTTATTTAATACTGTTTAAATTGGTAAACACTAAGAGATAAATTTTTCCAGCACTATCATCTACAAATGTCACTGATTATATATTTTTAACTCTTTACTATATTAAATTGATTATTTTCAGGACTACAATTGCACAATCTAAAGATATTTGAAATATGGCTCAAACAAATTGCCTTCACCATAAATATAACCGATAAACACTAATAAATTTGTTTAAAATAAAGTTTTATAATTTGTTTTTAATTTAGGCATCATAGAAAATTTTTTTTTAATAAAGTTTTATTTTTTAAGTCTAAAATTGCTAGTGAATGAAACAATTACCTCAAAACCTATATTATCAGATTTCCAATTTTTGACCATATTAATAACAGCTGTTGCTCCTGTACATAGTGATGAGAAAGAATCTGCATTCACAACAATGTCCAGTCGATTAAGGGTACCGTTTGAACTGTTCGGCATTGTATATAATGCTCAAACAAATAAATGATACGTCAAAATCTGAAAACAGAAAATTTATTAAAATAATAATGTATCAGAATTGCACTTTAGTAATTTAATAAGAAAGTGTGTATTAATTTAAGGATACACAATAAACATACTGCGTTTTGAAAATATTGCCTTATGTTCACAATAAGTCATCTGATTTTTCACCTCATAGCAAAAGCATTTAATTTAATATTATATACCTACTTTAAATATAGTTCAATAGTTAATTTCAAAAACAATAATAGGCACACACATTTAGAACGACTGAAAAATATTCTAAACGAAATAGAATTAAAATTTTTGTTGTTTGAATCAATAAATATACTTATTAAAAAAATGGGAAGTCTAAATTTTTATTCAGACCACCAATTCTATTAGTGACATTTGGTAAAATATCCTCACTTATAAATGTTTTAAATTTTTAAAAAATCCACATTTCCACAACTAAAACTGACAAAATTTTGAAGCGTTTAAGTGTGCTTTAAGGAAATGCTATGTACTGACTGGCAGTTCTCTTAGTTTGGTATTGAGAATATAGAATTATGTGTAAAGAGGAAAAAAAATGTATCGCATATCATATTGTCAAAATTATCTTTAAAATAAAAATAAAAAAGTAAATTTAAATATACTTTACAGCACTAAAAGATATAACTTATGAATGAATATATGAAATAATATTATTACAAAATACAAATTAATATGAAAAAGAATAGATTTTAACTTAATGAGCTCATTTTAATTAGGCCAAAATGCAGACGGCAAAATAAGCATATCTTCTATATTCATCCTTACTTCAAAACAATTATAATTTTCTTTATTGAATATAGCTTCAAGTTCATTTAATTACTAGAAACAGATCCCTTTAAAGTATAGTAAAATAAGAATATTCATGCATATTAAGCAATTTGAATCTGTAAAATACATAAAATCTTAAGTGATTGTAATATATATCAGTGATTTCAAATATGTGGAAAGGTACTTCAATTATTCTACACGCATATGATCAAAAATTGCACTAAATTAGTGTATCCTAAAAATTTGCAAGAAAGCAAATGTCAAAAATAGTTTAATTATGTATTTTTATAAAATTAATGCATGATTTGAATGTCAAGAAACAAACACATCCAGTAATCATCCATTTAGTCACTGTTAATGCAATAAAAAAAATGTAGTTTCAGAAAGCTCGAAGAAAAATACCAAAACAACATGCGAAGCTATCTGCACCGGCTTCGCTAAAAAATTATTCACTGTAATTTACAAACTCCATCTTTGAGAAAACGGCAGTTATTTATCAAATATATAAACATATACATACAAAATATCCAAAAAAAATTTTACTTCTGGCAAAGTATTAAACATAAAATACCCAAAATATACCTCTGAAATGAGTTTATCACATGTGCTTTTTAGTCGCCGATTCCCCTAATAGCTTGCCCATGACTAGATATATGAGACAATAAAGCTCGAAAGGAATACAATGCAGAGATAAATTTATTTTTTACATAATTTCACACTAATAAGAGCTTTAATTTATATAAATAAATTCATGTTCCGGCATTTCAATTCACAAACTATTTCAGCCTTCTGCTCAAACACGAAACTACGTATTGTTGCCAAACCCGAAAATAGAGAGGCAGCCAAAAAGTGTTAATTGGACGAATCCCGTCGCATTAGAGCTAGGTTACAGGGTAGGTCAAAGGGCAGATGTCATTCTTAAAATAGACCAAGGAAGGGGCGATTTTTGAAAACCAAGTAAAGCTGAAATAATGGACGAAAATCACATTTCTATAAATTTCACTGTATTAAATAACAAATCCTTAAATAATCAAAGTTTTTAAAATAATAACATTCCATTCTCAAAGAATCATTTATAAATGAGATATGGAGATTTCTTTTTTTTTTTTTTTCAAAAAAACAATTGAAATTTAAAACATGTGATTACTTTAATTGCTTATGGATTGTCAGATTTCGAATATTGCATTTTAACCCCATTTTTTTCATTATTGATATAACAACAAAGTTAATATTTATTCGATGTGAGAAGACAAAAATCCCCAAGACATCATAGTACATCACATCTTCCACTCATGCTCTGTGCAAAATACGACAAAAATAAAAGTGATGTATGGCGTTATGAGAAAAATCCTTTCGCGATTTTGAAATTTTAATGAAAATCAAATGCAATCAAAAGAAATTTTACGCCTTAAATATTTAAAGACAATCATCCACATAAATATAAATTTATTTTTCACTCAGATTTTCTCAATAATAAATGCATTCTCAATTATAAAAGTTCACAAAATTATTGGGAAATAGGAGATAGCAGCCTTTGTTGCCTTTTCCCATGCACTCATGGTTTCAAAAAGGAATTCACAGAATTCCAAAATTCCAAAGAAAATACTTCATAATAAATTATAATTTTGAAGTATTTTTTGGTGATAAAATATAAAATTTTGAAAACATTACTCCTCGAATAAACTGTTTTAATTGAAGTATTTGATGCAGTTAAAATATTTCCTATAAAACATTATTTTGTAAGGCAATAGCCGATGTAATTTTATAAAATTTATTACATTATTTTTTTTTTCAACTAAACCTAAACACTTCCACTAAAAAGATTGTCGATTTTCCCCATATACCACTACAAAAATTATTCAAAAATATAATAATCTGAAAATGAAAAAAAGAATTCCTTCGTGGAAATATCTTAATTATTTTAGAGTTGTCTGCTCCAATATCTCCCTTTAAACATTCAGTCCTAAAAGTATTTAAACGCTTTCTTTATTTCTCTCATCGTCAAATTGGAATAAAATAACAATAATAAGTCACTATATCTTTCAATTGTTTAGGATTTGCTGATTATTTGCATTTTGCGACTATCTTCAGTAATGTTATGATGAATCAAATAAATTTAAAAAATATCAGCTTTCTATGCTTTTTAAAAATCGTTTGATATTGTCTGTGTGTGTGTTTTTTTTTGATAAATTTTATTACTTAAAACACCATTAAAAAATAAATGAAATTTGGGTTTTCTTCAAATCAATAATATTTTATCTCAGGTCTGAGCATATTTAAATAATTTAATATAATTTAACCCATTCATTTCATTTTCGTATATATGGAATTTTGAAACTGTTTGTTTTTTGACTGAAACTGAGGTTTGAATTTTGTGGATAACTTTTGTTGATTAATTTAATTAGAAAGTATTTTTATTGTTTTCTTTTTTAAAAAAAGCTGTAATATCATTTCATCTATTTTCCTCTTAAATTTGAGAATTCCATAATATAGAATGCAAATAGTTTTTTTTTTTTTATTTACTATACGATAATAAGTAGCAAAATTTATTAATAATTAAAAATTGGAATGAAATTATGAGGGAAAATAGGTCATTCCAAACACAGGTATTTTTGATAGTTAAAAGCACTGGAGAGGCATTCAGTTAGACACCTCTTCATTTTCCGCCATAATTCGAGCCTCATCAGACATTTAAAAGAATTGGCTCTTTCTGTAGAAATTCAAGTAAGACAAGCTTTCTTTTTAAAATAATAATTTCTGTTAGAAAGTATTTTCAGATCAGATGTTTTTCATTAGAACTGATCACTCTTTTAAAAACCAATTTATCCATTTTCAATCGAACTAATACCTATTGAATGAATAAATTCTGTGTGGGGTAATTAGGTGAAACAGAGTAAATAATGTACGGTGTTTTTTTTGGTGCATTAAATAAATAATCTAATGCATAGTTCGTAAATTTTACTCAATATTATAAACAAAAATACTCTTAAAAAATTTTTGTACATAGGTTCGATTTAAGTAACTTTAGATTGTGGCAGAAAAAAATATGAAAACTTTCTGGAAGTTTTGAATCCGGCTTACGAAACAAAATGACAAGATCTCTATTATCAGAAAATTGCTTTGACTGAATCGGCGTTTTTCAATTTCCGAGGAGCAAGAATTCGCCGAACACGCTCCGAAGCTAGTCAGGCTATTTAATAGGGGAGTTTAGTTTAGTTTTATTAACGTCCCGTTTCAAAGCAACAAGAGGGCTATTTTGGGACGGACCTCGTAATTTTGAACCACGGTCAGATGACGAGCACGGCACCTGAACTGGCACCTCCCTCTCCACACCACACCACGCTACACCAAAAGGAGGACGTTTGGCCTGACAGATTTAACGTGCAAGAGACCCCCCTCACACGACGGATCTTCGGTGGAATCAAGTCTCGAACCTGAAACCCTTCGGTTCCGAAGCCGAATCTTTACCACCAGGCCACCGCGGCCCATTTAATAGGAGGAAAAAGAAGAAGAAAAAAAAAGCGTTTGACTTCTGACGTTTGTCATGTAAATTTGCTGAATCAACTAATCTGTTTTCAAGTTAAAAAAATTAAAATATCCAGTAAGGTATTATCGGTGTTATATCTACATATTTACTGAAAATAATTAGAATAAATCGAAGAATATAAATCATGACACTAATTTTAGCAAAAAAAAAAGAAAAAAAGAAAAAGAAAAGAAACAAAAAAACTACTTAAATCAATGTATGAATCTCTCTAAAACAGAATACTCTAATTGGAATGCTCCAAACAGAATGCTCTAATTTAAAATAAAACTATCTATTTCTAACTTTGTAATAAGATGTAGTTATCGAAGTTGGTTGATATTAATAGCTTAATACTAATAATATGAAGGGCTAAGAGATTATCACAGAAAGCGGCAGTTACAATGGGATTTTTCATTTGTGTGTGTGTGTGTGTGTGTGTGTGTGTGTGTGTGTGTGTGTGTGTTCCCCTGAACTTTAAGAATTAATCTGAGTTCAACGGATAGCATTTCATGATTATTTAATCACACGTTGTTCATCAACAAACTCAGATAATTTTCAATCGATTCTAATTTTGAAAAATTTATCTGGATATACAAAAGATAATCAAATATAATTTTAAAATTGTTGTGACATATGTCTCTTTACAAGTCCGCTGGCAGTTATTTGTCAACGATCTAAGCCGGGTGAATGTCTCTAATATCTTCAGTAGGATACGGAGTATGACTTGGACACTTCAAGCGTTACATTCGCTTGCACAATCTTTATTTACATGGGGGGACATACGCACACCTCACAGATATAACACAGAAGAAGAAAACCCACGCCCAAACCTGGACTGAGACTCGAGACGCAAAGACAATGGGAAAGACGCGCTATCACTATGACAGGATATCGGCGGTTTTAAATTGTGATATTTAAAACTGAATCATTTAACCTAGCATTTTGAATGACCTTCAAGAAAGGGCAGAAATAAAGGTTTCTTTTCATATTTCTGATCAAAGTTGGAAATTGAATCTTTTTTTGTTTGAAAACAATATTATTTTATAAATGATATTCATTCCCTTCATATATTAAATTAGACATCATAAAAACATCTACATTAGAGAGAATGTTCGCAATAAGAAAGTTAATTAAAGAAACATTTTTATTTAAAAATAAAATAATAAAAAAATAAGTTTTTTTATTGCTATATTAAAACGTATAAACAAATTTTTAGGGAAAAAAAAATGCTACAGGACAAATTGGTAAAAGCGTGATTTCTCTGTATAAATAGTTTGATAAGGATTCCCAAACTTTTTTTAAAAAAATTATCCACTTTAGAAAAGCCGAATCCATAACGAATTGCATCCTTGGTGTATTAAATTTTCAGAGAAACAAACAGAACACATTTTTATCGAAAGAGTTTTTTATGGACCAAAAAGAAATTTTGTGATGATAAAAAAATTTATTATTTAGTGTTATAATAAATATGTACACAGGCGACGATAAACCGCTTCGAAATTAAAGCACATGCAAACTGAATTGAACTTTAAGCATTGAAAAAAAGTTCTTGATTTAGTTGGCAGGGTTTAAAGTAATCCATGGAAATGTAATCTTAACTCGTAGATTAGAGCAACAAATAATATCATAGATGTAACGAGGTGCAAAAAGGCGGAGATTTATAAATGTCCAATCCAATTTGACCAGACACTTTTTTTTAGTTCCTTACTTTCTTATCATTCGATCGAGCAATCTTATTTGCGTATTGCACTATTTTTTTTTCATGTTATTATCATGTGTCGTGGTGAAGATTTCAAGCTCACATCAAACTGTCTCAAATTATAGAGAAAGATTTTGAAGATCCACAAATATTTAATCATGGGATTTTCTCCCAGTATTGAAAGATACTTAATAAATGTGTTTGTTCATACTCTGTGCACGTCACATGAACTAAAATAAAGCAAAACTAAAGTATCTAGAAAGTCATCACACCATTAGGAGACAGATTTTTCGCACAATTTTTTTAATAACGCTTTAGGCGTCATGGGACTTGATTATACAAGGAAAATTCATATACACAATAAAATTGCAGGTTTAACATTATATTAATAATGTTAAACCTGCGAGTGGTTTAAAGTTATATTCAGGCACTGACTAAAGTAAGGGTATACAAGGCAGTTACCAGGGCCCCACATCAAAGGAGGACACTAAATTCAATAAAAAGTTTATTTTACATTTTCTTTTTTATTGAACTATGAGTGTTTTAAGTTTAAATAGTATTTTGAATTAATTAACGAAAAATACTAGTGATAAATTCTAAGTACTGTTCTTTCTTATTAAAGTAAAGAAGCAAAGGGGAGCCTCAAAAAAGTTTTTGCCCCTAGTCCTAATTAGACCAAGTTGGGCACTGATTATATTAATGAAATTTTAAAACATGGTTTTAAAATCTATCACAATTCAATGCTCAATATATTTTGTTGAGAGAATTATGAGCATAAAATTGTGCGCAAGAAATTTGATGGAAAAATAGCAAAGAAGCAAAAATAACTCGAGACGAACCAGTTGATCTCCAAAGGCGGCTAATAGGAGGTAACAAAAATGCACTCTGTATGATAAAAAGTATAAAAATGGTTTTATAAATCAGATACTTGAATGTATAAAATAGATACATAATTAGTGATCAAATTTTTTTTAACAATCCGAATTGTAAATTTGTTTTAATTATTGAAAATGATTCTAAAGTACATTATAAGCAATATTTTTATTCTCTCTACTAAATTATCTTTTCATGAATATTTCTGGCATTATAAGCTATTTATTTTTAATTCCTTTATCAAGGAATTATTAAAAGGAATGATCACAGCATAACATAGCATTTTTACAATTCATATTTTTCGGTGCTTTATTTAATAAGATTTCGTAACTTTGCTCTTATTTGCAGCACATTTGGTGAACAAAAAGTGTTTTCTTGAAAAAAAAAAACTTTTTTAAGGGACAGCAAATATATCTTTATATTTTACAAATGTACGAATAGTAAGCAATTATCAAATCCTTCTAAATGTAAGCAAAGTTCCAGAAGCCTTTTCACATCCCATAAAAAATCACCGCTAATTTGCATATCATTAAGAATGAACTTTATCAATTAAGATGACGTTACTGTTACGTGACAATTATAACTGAATATGTCATCTAAGGTTTGTTTTTTATTCCACCTTAAGGTATTACAATATTTTCTTCCTTACAATATACTTAATAGATTCTTAATCGATTTTTAAGTTTTTGACGTATACATAAATGATTATTATCTGACTCTATTAAAGTTTTAAAAATGTAAAAATCCTTTTGAAAAATGTTTTTTATTTCAATTCTTTTTAATATAAAAAAACTTTAATAAAATGTTTGTACTTATGAACATTTTTAGTTATAAAATTAATGAAGGGCATCTGGTTCGTTGAAGTTAAAAGACATAAAAAGAGAAAAAAGGAACATAATTTCAACAAAGTTATTGTATAATTTGCAGAATTGCAGAATTTCTGCAAATTATGCAATTCTGCTTTTTTTGCAATTCAAAAAAATTTAGTCTGCATTTGAAAAAGTCATTTGCAACGAATTAAAAAAAAGAAAGGAAAAGAAAAGAAATTAAAGAAAGCAATTAAAATTAAAGAAAGCAATTAAAATGAAACATTATTAGGACTGAACTTACCTCCACTATAAAGACCGGTGCAGTAGGCAATAATTCTGTGTACTTCACTCAACGATTTTTCACCTCAAATGTCGCTACAGCTGTGATAAATGAAAGAATTACTTCTCAGTAATGCCGTTAGAAAAAGATAAATATAGGCACTTTTTTCATAATCATTAAATTTAATATAGCCAACAGAGTAGCAGATGTTTGGAAATCGACAGAATTTATAAGGCTCAATTAGTGGTGACTGTTTTGAACATGATGATGTTTACTGTTTTTAACATGGTGATGTTTATAAATTAGATATCATTTGTAAATAGAGTAATGAGTGAAATCGACATGCATGATTACACCTTTTTCAAAACGCTCGACAGAGCAAACCGTTGGACTTTGAGTTATCAAATTTAAAAAAAATAGTTTATTATTTTTATTTATTTTCGAATAATAGGTGTTTATTAAGTAAGAATTTTTCGAAATT
The DNA here is from genome assembly GCA_026543055.1 of Argiope trifasciata. Classification (NCBI taxonomy): domain Eukaryota; kingdom Metazoa; phylum Arthropoda; class Arachnida; order Araneae; family Araneidae; genus Argiope; species Argiope trifasciata. Next base: position 64,614 of record JAPMOQ010019781.1, on the reverse strand, counting down.
TGAATTATTATAAATTATTCGAAATTTTAACATATATCTGGATTACTGTCGGTGCATATTATTGCACAAAAGCCATTTTATAGCACTTTAAACTTTAAAAAAATTAGTTTTTCATTCATACTCAATTCATTTCTTTTAAATTTTTTTCTAATTTCTAATACATTTTTTAAGAATTCTTTTCGATGCTTTAAATATTACGTTTATCGAAATTTTGCAGTGGTATGTGGGTCTTTTTGTGCTGTTGCAAGTTGTTTTATTTAAAAGCAAAATTTTAACTATAATATAAAAATAAGCAAGTCGAACATATCGTTATAGTTAATCAATCAACTTTTAATCTAATGAATATTTTTATGTAACGTTGTTTTCGACTAAGAGATTCGAATCACTGTTAAATTTTTTTATAAATATTCATTTAATTACTGAATGTTTCAAAAATATATACACAGTTTGGAAAACTGCTATTTATTGTTGTTAAAAATTTTGAAAATATATAGGATGGTTATTATTAAAATTCCACTTTTAAATGAACATAAAAGGAAAACAGCTGGACGAAATGTTATCAAACTTAATAATGGTTTGAAGGAGAGCATGGACATTTTTTTCTGGAAAAAGCAGTTCAAAAATTTACCAACAGGGGAGAAATGGTGCTTTATGCAACATCAGTTTAAAATGTATTTAATCCTTTCTGAAATGCGTTACCCACCATGCTCAATGTGCATTATCTCCAAAAGCACTGTTTACGGTGATAATCTAAGCAATTTGGTGGGAATGAAAGATGTGATACACCGATATGTGCATAATTTTCCCCTTGATATGCTAGGAGCTACTGTTGAAAATTCAATAATGCGATTTAACTTGTTATTAGAAAAAAGTGACACCACATTGAACACACTTTGTAACATATTTCAGGAACTTTTAAACACATTTTAAACTGATATCTTCATGTCCTATTTTGCTTAACAATATTACACACAGAGCCATTTTTGCCCTGGTGGCGAGCTTTTGAATGATTATTGTTATTATTAACCTATTTATTTATTTATTTTGGCAGAAAAAAAAACATCCTTTAAGCTACTATCAAATTTGGTAACATTTGGTCCGGGAGTTTTCCTTTTAAAGCCATTTCAAAGTGGAACTTTAATTATAACCAGCCTGTTCTAATCTTTGTCTCGGATAATAAATATAAATGGCAATGGTAATAAGCGCATTAACCTTGATAATATTAATTAAGCATTAATTTTAACTTAAGGATGATATTTTAATCGAGCATTAATGAACATATAAAAACATCCAATTCTTAATGCAACAAAAATTAACTGTAAAATTGAAGATTTTCCGAAAAAATAATAAAAAACTTAATGATTGATGATTCACATGCTTTCTATTTTATGATTTATGTTCCTTCTAAAACAAAAAGCAGCATATCTGCATTTTAACTACTGATGCACGAAGATGTTTTCTGATTAGTTCTGATAAATAGATGGTTAGAGTGAAGAATTACCAATGGAATTCTTCAATGCTCAATAGATTTTAGTTTGCCCGCCCCCCCACTTCCAGATTTTTTTTATTCGTATATATTTGAAACATTATGTTTATTGTCTAAGATATTCCACGAATCATTTTCTTAACTTGGAGTGATTTTTTTCTCTTTAAATTCAACTTTGCTTTAGATTTGTAACAGAGAGTATTGCACCCAGATGAAAATATTTAAGTGCGAATGAAATTTTCAGGTGAATAAAAACTATACAAAGTAAAATGACAGATATATGAAATTTTGCAATATATAATATCAATATTTATGATAAAATGATGTTATTTGATATCTTTTCATAATTTTATTCCGTCAGCTTAAATCTTTTAAGTCTTATTTTACTTTAAATTAACTATGCACAGTTGATTTAATGATGCATAATTGATTTTTTATGAAAAATTGATGAATAAAAACTGAAATATTTCTATATATTGAAATTTCTAAATATAAATTTTTCTTCCATGAATCTTCGAATTCAGTACATTCCATTATAACGATTCGACAGTATTTTCAAAATATTCGATGTATTTATAGCTGCAACGAAAAATATGAAACCAACACAAAGTTATTTCGCAGTCAACAGACACATAAAATAGTCATAAAATCTTTTGAGAATACAAAGGATTGTTTTGCATTCAATAGAACTTCAAAATTCACATATCACGAAGTTTCAAAACATCACGAAATAAATCAAAAGTAACACAAAAAAATACAGAAATTTTATGAAGAAAGCTACGAACGTAGACACAATTTTTAGGACTTATATATGAAAAAAATATAAAAAAAAAACAGGTGAATACTAATTACATAAGTTATGAAATAAGGAATTATCACGTTATTTAAAATTTTAAAAATTAAAAGGAACAATAAAGTATAATGTAAAGAATAAAATAACAATATTAATAAATGTTTGAAGGTAAACTATCACTTTTTGACAAAAAAAAAAAAGAGTTGCTAAGGGGAGCTTTTAAAATGCAATGCAGCGCAGATTATTGTTGCTTCATCCCATTCGAACATAAACTTTGCATTGGTCAAAATAGAATTAAACTTTAAAATAAGCTTACAGTCTAAATTGTGTTTTTTCTTGTGGCACTTGCCATTGAACAAGCCGCTGTTAGGAAGACAGCGATTTAAGCCGATAATGAGCGTCTCTTGTTTTAGTAGCGCTGACTAGGGCCAAGAGTACGACTTTGCCACTCAAGCATCCCACATTCACTTGCACAACCCCTTTTTACAGGCGGGCGCATTCACACATCTCACGGATGCAACAGAAGAAGAACAATCATGCCCGAACCGGGACTCGAACCAGGGACAAAGGACACCCAAGATCACGGGGAAGACGCGCTACCCCTATGCCAAAACGCCGGCGCCTAAATTGTAACTGCATTAAACAACATTATACGTTTCTCTTTCTAATAGCTACATCATTATATCGCAATTTTTACCTTTATAAGTAAAATTCAAAGCGAAAATAAATAAATTAAATGAAGTCAATGCGTTCTTGCAGTAAAGACACACAAATAATGAAAGCAGTAAATGTTTTCATTCTCACGAAGTGAACCAATTAAAAAAAAAATGTCACCAAGGAAGTAAGAGATTTACATTATTCAAAAGGGTTGAAAGTCGTACCATCTCATATGGCTTGTACTTCGATATAATGTACAGACAGACCATGGCCTAAAGGCAAATTTAATGCCTATAATTCAATATCTATTTCCCCCCTAGTTTCGAAATTCAATATTATTTAATAAACATTTAAAAAATAATTCAGTAAACATTTCAAAGGAGCCCCGAGTCTCAAAGGCGATTATTAGGCTCGAATTCTTAACAACTATTAGGCACAAGTTGTGAGTCAGATACAAAATACAGTCTATAAATCAGTTAACAGACAGGTTTTCATATATGATTAAATATCCTTTAAGAATCTTGGGGAAATAGTAAGCTTCCTTAAATAAAAACTTAAAGTAATTTAACGAAGCTCCTTGTTGTGTCAGATGAAAAAAATCATCTGTGAAAATTGAATAATAGGCCTTTTTTAGTATTCAAAGCCGGTATATCAAGGAGAAGTAAGAGACTGCCCATCGACTCTGAAAAGCTCCGTTGACTCGAAACTATTCTTTTTTAGAGGAGAGGGAAGTTCTAATTTTATGCCTTCCTTTGATTTATAAAGATCATACATTCGAACTTAATCAAATTAAAATCAAGAACCGTTTAAATTTCAGAACAATATTCTTATGAGTTTTTTTTTTTTCATGTATTCAAAATCTCAAATCAGTGAGGGTTTGACGTTTGGTCCCAATGTTAAATCCGTTGGGGCCAAACGTCCCCCCGTAGGTGTGGGGTGAAAGTCATATCATCATCGGTTCAAAATTACAAGGTCTGTCCCCAAATAGCCCTAGTGTTGCTTCAAAACGGGACGTTAATATGATTCAACCAAATAAATTTACAGGCACTCTGAACTGAGCGATTCGCTTAGCTCAGTGTTCGGCTACCTATTGAAACGAAAGAACCAAAAGTAACAATTTTCAAAATTTTGCAGTTTTTAAAAAGTCACTAAGCCACTAAGAGCCACTAATTTTCGATACAATGTTATAGTATTTGCTTGTATATATATTTGATTCTTGATTTAAAATAAAAGTCTTTAGATACAGAATAATCTTTATTCATATAAAAACACAAATATAGATAGCTACATCAATGGCAGCATTGACTTTCCAGGCCTTTTGAAAATTTGATTAAATTTGGCTTATAGCTTGTTGTTTTAAGTTTCAAGAATGACTCTAGATTTATATTTGTTAGTTGGCTTCTAAATTTATTTTTCATTAAATTCATATAAGATAACACTTGCTCACATGAATATGTCGACCCGAAAATCATCAGCACTCCACATGCCAATTTCTTCACCTCACTATAGTATTCTGGAAGGCTATTTCATGCGTCCAATACCAGGGCTTCAACTCGCGGACGATAGTTATTTTGGGTGAAACAGAAATGAAATGCAATTGGCTTAAAGATAAACATAATCACTGAGTCTTAACTCTAAAAACAAAATAATAATTCAAATTTATCTCATTACTGTCATGTTAAACGTAGCGATTTGTAATTAACGATTATGTTAATAGAAGCTTTTCAGAGATTAAGTACTTAAAAATATCTGTCCTTATTTTTTTAAGGGTTTTGATAGTAAATGTAGGAATTGGATGGGACAAAATGATCATTAAACCTCATTTAGATCAGTGTCTAGGGTCACTGATTAAAGAGAAACTTTTAAATGAAACGAGTAAGTTTATTTACAGCAAAGAATAAAGAAAAGACATTAAGAATTACGACGGAACAGGCTATTTATAACAGAGAAAAAAGTATCACCTTTAGATGCCGCCAAGGATGAAGCCTAATCAAGTGTTTCATGGCAAAACTATGTGCCACCGTTGCGCATTAAAGAATCATATTACCGAATCGAACGACTCTCCCTCTCTCTGTCTGCCGAGGGAATGTGAATGCGCTTTTCTGAAACTTATGTCAAGCGTCTTAGACTTTGGATCAGTGGTATTCCGTGGAATCTCTGGTGCCATCTATTACAACAAAATGAAACTAAATATGGAATAGTAATGGTCGCTAATTAAATCTCTACATAAATTATTAATTTTTCGCATGGAACTGGAGAACAGCAATTGTACATCAAAATAACCATAGGTTGTCGCCCCTTGCCTTAGCTAATTAATGGAGTTAAGAAACGTAATTGGAAATATTTCTAGGTAGAGTTCACCAAGTCATCAAAAACGTTCACTCAGTCAGAAAAAAGAAATAAAAAAATGGACTTCAAATATAAAGTTTAATAGATAGGAAAAAAAGGTTCAACTGATGTAATCACTAGATTTGATATGAATATCTTCTTAAGCAAGTATAGTAAGAAAATGACCTTAAGATTAAGAACATCATCATTTTAAAGATATCAACTCCATTTCCGTAAAATTGTCCTTGAATTTTAATTATTTTTAGCATTTAACTAGATATGTTGAGTTTGGTATTTATGACCTCTATATTGAATATTAAATGTATATCTTCATGTTAAAACTTCTGAAAACGTAGCCCACAATGAAGAATTAACTTGTTTTAGAAAACTTAACTTGTTTTTTTTCCATCACTTTAATTGCAAAAATATTAATTTAAATTATGAATTTGAAGAAGTGGAAATGTTCTGTGCCACGTTATAGTTAATCTAATACTTAAGTTGAAATTATAATAATGCAGTTAACAATGAAAAAATTGGGAAATAAAAATTATACAAATAGTTAATAAATTAAAAAGCGTTCTCCGATTATTTTGTTGCCAATCCACTACAGATACACAGTCTGAATAATTTTTTTAATGTTATGATGTAATTCAAATTCATTCAACAAAATTTTCCTTCATGGGGTCATTTGCAGTTACCCCCGTGTAGGATTTTCACTTTTGCTTTTATTTTGTAATGCACATACTTTTTTTACTGCAAAGTGATTCAATTCAATTTTTTATTTTATAATCTATTGAATTGCGAAGTGATTTTTTTTTTAAAAAGAAGCATTTTATATTAATTATTTAATAATCTAAAAAGTTAAAGAAGAAAGGCGAATAATCTCCAAAGGTGTCTAGTTTTAAAATAATAATTTTAAAAAACCTAAAGAAATGTTTTGGAAGTTACACATTCTATTCTAATAAAGCATGGATTGAAATTTCTTAGAATAACAATTTACATCAGGAAATAACGGATAAAGTCAATTAATATTGCAACATATATTCGTGTTTTACATTGTAATTGCTTTTTCATAGATTAATGAAACACGTTGAGTGTAAAAATAACAAACATTAATTTGTAAGTAAAACAAGTAATTTGTTTTAACATTAAAGTGATTAAGTTCAAGAAGTGTCTTTACCTCAAAGCAATTTGCTTAATTAATAGCGTTCGATCACATAGGGAAAAAAACTTTCTATGTCAGTGAAAACAAGATAAATGAAATTTTGAAATATTATGTTATAAAAAACAATTTTTCCCAACGTTAAAAAAAACTAGTTTTTTAACTTTTTTTATTTATTTGAAATCAATTGGTTTAAAAAGCGTTTCATAAAATACAGAATTATAAATTATTACATATTTGACCAGTCTGTCTTCATTATTTCATTAAATGGTTAGAATTTTTAATAAAATAATTTGATACATTATATGGCTGACAAGCATGATTATGAAAGAAGTTAGAATGAAAGATTTCCTTCTCAAAATATTTTAATAAAAGGAGGAAAAACAACTATAATTAAACCTAAAACCATGAACTAAATAACTGAACACAGTTTCATTTAAAAAGCATAAGTATTTCACCAAATTTGAAAACACATAAATCAATACACTAAACAATATCATAATTAATAATCAAAACTATATTTACCAATAGAAGAAATTGAATATCCAAGAAATCTTCAGGTAAAAACTAACCCAAATATTATCGGAATGCGTTAAAATAAAACTACCACTACGTTTTTCTGTTCGTTTACACTTGTAACTTTAAATTCAGAAGTGTTGCCAGAATTCAATTTAAAAGAAAGAAATTGGAACTTTCTCGACTTCCTCTTGCAAATATGGTAACAAAGACATTCTGTTTTTCGAAATAACAGGATTTTTTCAACGCTGCAGTACGCGCTTGAACGATTATCAAAAGAGAAAATCAACATTCCGTTCATTGAATTGAGATGTAAAAAAAAGAGATAAATTCTTATTTCCATATCTAGTAAAAGTCCTCATTTCAAATTATCTAAAATATTTTTGGAAGCAGAGTATTTATTTAAGATAGACGACTACGTGAAAAAATCGTTTGTAGCGAAAATAGCGAATAATATTGTATTCAATATTTTCTTTGAAAAACGGTTGAATTTTGTTTCAAAATTTATTCTAGGAAGTTGTATTTCATTTTCATTTTTGTATTATATACGTTTTAATGCAATTTTCCATCTTTTAAATGTTTTCTTCTAAATATTTAACGTCCTAAATTTTGCCAGAAACCTTTCAAATTAAAATTCAATTAACATTTTTTGTTCTAATTTAGTGTAATAAATTTTGCATTTCTTGAATTATAGAATAATTAATCTATTAATACAAAAATATCTTATCTTAACATTTCATAATGGGGAAAAAATTGCAAATCTTCTGTTATTTATCACACTGACAAATAACCTGAGAATTTCAAAAGCTATTTTTTGTTTACTCTCTTTTTTACGAACTATAGAAAAAAATAATAATTTCATTCTTAAAAAAGTCGAAATGCAAATTTTGATTATTTTTATGCTTCTGACTTCCTTGAGTTTGAAAAATCATTTTTGGCATTATATCTGTCTGTGAACATGATAAGGCGTTTTCAGATAGATTGATGAAATGTGATATATGGCCTTAACGTCAAATATGAAGATTTCTGTCAAATGTTGAAAGCAATTCATTAAGAGAAAGTCTGGCTAGCTGTCCGAGTCCAAATAAACACATCAGCTAAAAACTTAAAGAACAAGATGGATAAAATTGGATACATATATTTTGATTTAACACATAAATTTAATTTAGCATCTAACAAGTAGTCTTGTTTCAAATTTTGTACAAAACCCATCAAGGTATTTATTTTTTGTGTACATTCAGCATTTTCACAAACATGTAACATGGTAATTCAAAAATATAATGTTTTAAATAGTTGAAATTTGGTATGTGAATTTTGTCCTACAGTTGTAGTTCATTGCCAAACTTTAATTTCCATCGATCGAAAAAGGAACGTTCAAAGTATAACTTGGTTTTCTTCGAGGCATTCAAGTAGCACTAAGAGTTTATGAACATAAATAAAAATTTGAACATACATTGCTTTTATGTAGGTTGAAAAGATCAGCAGTATTATACCGTGAAATGGTGGATAGTAAATATACCTTTATTTGATAGTAAGAAAGTTTCGGGTAGACCACTCCAGATGGTTATTATTTATCAGATGCTTCATTTTCTTATTTTTTTTAAATTAAAAATTGAGCAATTTTTATTATTATGGTTAAATTGTTTAAGTTAATTATTCAGCAACCTGGCTCCTCAACTATTGACAACCTCAACAATATATTTGATTCATATAAATTTGATCTTGAATTTTTATAATAATCATGAACGTATTTCATTTGTCAGGAATGTGGACAGATCAATCATATCTTCCTTCTTTGTTCTTGTCACAGTTTTGCCTACAGCATATAAACAAAGGCTAATTAACCGTGATTCAGTCGATGTGTAGTAGTAGATATGTTTTCTACTACGATGTAGATGTTTCGGTTTTCAGATGTCAGCGTGGATTTAGTAGTTTACCTGATACAAATTTTCTAGTAATAATGACATTACATTCTAAATCTTCGTTAATATCACATTTGAACTATAGGACGTGGAATTTATAATTTTTTTACAATATTTTCGACCTATGGACATTTCCTCTTTGACCCTGAATAACTTATTGTGATAAGATAATCTACAAGATACTAGTTACTGTGTCTACTAGATACTTGTTATTGTATCTACTAGATACTTGTTACTGTATCTACTAGATACTTGTTATTTTATCTACTAGATACTTGTTACTATATCTACTAGATACTTGTTAGTACATACACACCGCGACACAAATTATAATGCAATTTTGTTGCGATGTGTGTAAGTGAATTTATAAAAGAGCATACAGCTAAGATTTCAGAAATAATTATTTTGAAATTGGTACGCAATATTTATTGCAATGTGTGTTAGGTAATTTATATAAGAGCATACGACTAAGTATATTGGTTTCAGAAATAATTATTATTTTACGATTGTCTATAAAAATTATAATAATCCAATTGTCAATTATTATCCTTATTGTTGGAAATTTTTACTGAACTAGGCACAACATGTTAATCATGATTCCCACAAGAAAATAATTTTAAGCATCAAATTGCGACAAACTTTAGAGTAACTTTATTTTAAAAACCTTATACTGTTCTATTTATTGTCTGCATGAACTATCTTAAAACAATTAATTTCCATCATATCACAGCACTATTATATTTTCTTGAAAAAAAAATCCTCATTTGTTTTTTTGTTAAGAAATTCCTTCCCCGATTTATTTTTACATAAAAGTAAATTTATAAGAAAACTTCTTTAACCTTTTGAAATAAATTTAAAATTTACCCAATGTTTTATAAATGACTTTATAAAATTTTTCTAAAATTTCCAAACTTACCAGCAGTTGCTTTCAAGGTTCACATCCGAGATTGCCAACGTTGCAGACTTTAACACTGAACTTTGAACAAATTTCATTTACTTATTTCAGATAAAATTGTTGTCGATTTCTTAACAACTTTATCATCTGATTTTCATGATTTGTGACTGTAATCAATAATTTGCTAAACTTTCCAAGAATTGTGTGGGAAATTTTGAATGTATTAATTATAAATAACTTTTCAAATGACTTAATAAAAACTCATTTCCACTATATGGCCATAATTAATCTTAAATTAATTGACTAAGTTAATGAAGTCAATGAATAGCATTTTATTAAATGCCAAATGATTTTACATCAAAATAAAAATAAAACTTATTACTTTGACAATGGAGAATAATGATGGTTCTTCTCCAAAACCAAATTTATTCATTTAATGGAACCTTTTAAAGCAAGCGTATGGTAAGCATGTCTCGTTATGAGGAATGTATGGGGCATTGTTGCCTCATAGTACATTCCTATTCATTTTAACTACAAAGTGGTTCTTAATAAAGTAGCAAATATTCGATAGTTTATTGATTAATTTTCGAGGAATTTTTTCTGAATTTCGTCCAATTTTACTTTCTCGTATACTTAGTATGGAGAAGATATAGAAGGCAATCATCAAAAAATTTGTACTCCAAATTTTGACGAATCTCCACATTTTAGAGTCCGAAAAGCAAGATTTTAGAAAATTTAAATATATTAATAAGAATATTTTATTTGTCCAAATTTCGAATATGAGTTAATACGATAATTAGGAAACGAAGAAAGATAGATAGATAACATTATACATTTCACAAATTTAACATCTATAATATAGACAACCGCCAAATTTTGAAATAAATCTGATAAAGAGTTGACTATCTATCTGTCTGTACTTCCAGAAGTATGTAAATAATTCAAAAATATCTCAAATTTAGTATGGGATTTTGTGATTATAGTTGTAGCTCTTTGATTTAAATCAGGTTGGTAAAAACGCTTCTGATTCCCAAATTCGATTTTTCCATGCTATTAACAGTTTTCCTAGGATTAACGGTCAAATAACTCCCCAAGGATGACAGAGTAGATTTAATAAAAAATATTCAATTCAAACCAAAAGTTAATATTTAATAACTATTGTAGTCGAATATAAAGTAAGGCATTCTCTGACTAGCCAAGTTTATTAGAGTAAGCGAGAAAGGTTTGAAAAGCTCAAGTCCGCTAGTTTCAATACCTTCTTTTACAGAATTTTCAAAAATATTTTCCTTTGCAGTTCTGAAACTCGAGCTGTTTTCATTGTTTTTTCAAGTATTGAGTGACTTTCCCCCTATTGTTTAAAGAAATTAAAGAAGAAAGAACAGATAATAACAGATAATATTATTATCATAGTGCAGATAATAATAAGTATTATCTGCACTATGATGTCATGGAATTTGACTCCTCATAAAACCTTCTTTATCATAAAGATTTTGCACGAATGAAGAGGGGAAGAACTACAAAGATTCTGTTGAGTTGCTGCGGAGTATCCACCATACAGCTCGGAATTAACACAGTCCAGTTTTCATCTGTTTAACCCTTTCAGGGGCACTATGTCAAAAATGATTTTTTATTTCGAAACAATTATTTAAATCTGATTATCTTCTATTACTGACATGTTATTTACAGTTTTAAAAAAATTAAGGTCATATGGGGCTGGGGGGTAGGTGACATATGGAGTATGTCACCGCACACCTAGAACATGTTTTGGAGCGAATGTACATATATGCACCTATATAATATTACGATTCAAAACACATTTTAAAACATTCTAAATATAAAATAAATTGAGGTTATACATACTTATAACAATTTTTTTCTGATTTTGCCCAAAATTCACGTTTTTTTACTTATTTTTATTATTCAAATATTGATTTTTCTTTTATATATATATATACATAAAAGTAAATATATATGAATAAGAAATTATGTCACAATATAGTATATAATTTTATTGAAGTTAATCTATGGAGAATATATAGAGAAAAATAGAATAAATATTATTTTAAAAATATGCAGGGAAAAAAAAATGCAACGTAATATACATAGAAAAATATACACATTTTTTTACGGAACCGATTTTTTTTATAAACTGATACTATTAGCATGAATATATTGAAATATAGAGATGCATTGAAATATAGAGAAATATATTTACAATAAATAATAATATATTTAATAAATATATTCATTTTTTTCTTCTTTTTATATTAGAAATGTCTTTATATTATGATAATATTAGCACACAATATATATTTAAGCCCTTATTTTCCCTCCTGACCAGACTTACTATAAACAACAAGAAAAAAATTTATTATTTCCACCACATTTTAGAGAATCTGATGACAGAGTACCGACATTCTAGGAGAGGCGAAAGCCTGCGCCGATCGTTGTGAAAATAAACAACTTCGCGAGTGCTCAAGCCCTAAACGCGCAGTGACATACCCAGTATGTCACCTAATTCAACTCGTAATTAGAAGGTATTTTTGCTAAATGAAAGCAGTTTTAGAGATTCATGACTTTTTTTAACATGAATGACACAGAAAAATGAGCATTTGGAATCCGAAAAAAAAGTTTATCGTAATAAAATGAAGATAATTTACATCACATGAAAACTTGCTTCCATCTTGAATTTTTTGTGATGAAATAGAATACTTTCTAATACTCGTGCTGCCGTCTATTGGCAAGATAAAGACTTAAAAAACGTTAGGAAATTTTATGCAGTCATTTCAACGCGATTTTTTAGTTTAAAAAAAATTGTAAAACCGCCCCTGAAAGGGTTAAGCCCTTGAGTAAGTTCATAGGCGATCAGAAGATTCTGAGGATGACCTCATTTGGTCTGATGGCATTCCACGACATCAGGAGTTTTTAACTGATTCAATGATGAGATAAATAGTGCCTTAATAAAAATGACAGTTGCGACGAAAAGTAATAAATAAGCGATACTGTCAAATCAATTTCATATTGCCATTTATTATTATTTTATTATTATTGCGTTTAAAATTAAGCGAATTGTTCATAGATACCCTCTTGTACAATAAAAGTGTTATAATTATCACTTAATAAATCAATTGATGGAACAATAACAACTTAATTAAATTTCATCATATTTTAAATTTTGAAATAATTTTAAATTTACAAACATTGACTGACATTATAATCATAACATTACACCAAAATAAATTTCGAAATATTATTAAATAAACTTTTACCATTACTGTGTTAACCATTTTAACTAAAACTAATAGTTTATTGCATTTGCTGGTGTTGTATTTTAAACAATAAATTAAAAGGATTTCATTGTATTATTGTTAAAAATATTATTTACTCTCTGTAATTTTTAAATGTTTTTATGATCTATCTGCAATTCACGCTTAAGAGATAGAATATGTGCGTATTGACTTGTTACATTGTATTTAAACAGCTGCGGTAAAATTATATTCTGTAGTGGACGGTCGTGACGTTTTAGCTATAGATAAACATTTATAGAGCAAATAGGATACACAGTCATGAAACATTACTTTATATAAATTCTACAAAAATGTTACATCGTGTAATGGCCTTTAAAGATGGGATTATAGATGCATTTCAATCTTAAGAATACTGATGCCATTATTAGAAATACTAATAATAGCAATCTAAATAAAAAAAATCTAATAAAAATAAATATACCAAATGAAAGGTTTAAAACGTATTAAGCTAATTTTTAGGAAAAATTATTTTTAAAAAGTATAGTAAAATAATTTAAAATTTTCATTTCCTTCAACTAAAATTTTTTCAAGCTATAATTATTATTGGATTCCGTGGTTGTATAATTGCTTTCATGAAAAGTGTTTGAATTAATTTCATATTCATAAAAAGTGTATAAATGCAAAAAAAGTGTATTAAACTTTAATGCATTCCAAAATATTTATAATAGATATGGTAGAAATGAACACCTGAGTGGAATTTTTTAAATTAAAATTTTAAGTCAAAAATTAAGCAGTATTTTGATATTTTTCATCGACAACTTAAATAAATCGTACCACGCAAATATGATTTATTATATCTCTCATGTTCTCTTATTATATCTTATCATGATTTATTATTTAAACTACTTTTAAAAACATTTTTATTTGATATTTGCATCAATATTTTCTATTGCTGCTATAAATTTAAATCGTTTCCTTTGCTTTTACAAATATTTAATTACGTGTTTTTCTCCCATTGCTGCAAATTAAAGCATTAAGAATTGTCTATTTTCTTTCTTATTCTTTGGCAATGAAGTAATGAAATTCTACCTATTTATTTTTTTAAGAAATTTTTATGGTATAATCTGACATATGACTTCTAAAAATATTTCCTATTATTGTTTGCTAATGGATTATAAAACTCTCCTCTCTTTTGCACATGCGTTAGGATGGGTTTAATTCATCAAAATAGAGGCGAGAGGAAAGGAGATGTTTACATTTAACAATCAAATAAAATCCGAAAGGCGCACATATTTCCGCATCTCACCACTTAGAGGGATAGAATCATCGGAAAGCGGTCGTCTCAGAATACCGAAACGAATAGTATAGCCACAGTTCTGAATAATTATATTTGTTTTTATTTGCAATTGCCGATCTAAACATTTCGTGGACCCAGACAAGGTACATCAAAAGATTTTTTCTTAAAAAAAAAATGTCAGTTTTAATTTCATATTGCAACACATTTTTAGCATGGTAATGTTTTATATTAAATATTTTTTTAATTTTATTAACTTTTTGAAAACGTATTTGTGTTATTATCTATTCTTATTTATCTATTCTTACTCTGTACTGTCCGGCATTCACGTTTGTCCACAGTATTTTTGAAACATTTTGGTATTTATAAATATTTTAAAAACAAAGTGAATGCAATGAAGCATACAATATTTAGACCAATTTGGTTTGAAAAAATATAATATTATCCTAATATTTTTTAATTCATTGAATTTGTATTTTTTAAAGCTTCTTTATTTGGTTACAAGAAATATTAAGTTCTATAATTGATCAGTTATGATATGAAGTACAGAAATCCGTCACCGATTCTTTGATACTTTTTACATTAGTTTTTAATCCAAGAAACAATGTATTGGACTTTTTCCCGAACATAAAATGCAGGGAATAATTGAATCTACTGAATGATTTTCATAAGGAAAAAAGAAGTGAAGTAACGAAATCATATAAGACAACGCTGAGTTAGATCATAAATAAAGCAAACGATTATATTTTTCATGTAATTATGATCAAATAACTTGACTTTATTAGAGGTTCATGTACACAACAAGCAGAACAAATGAGAAGATACAGAAATAAGACTACACTGGAAATATGTACAGTCAAAAACCTTTTATTTAAATCTTCTTTATGAATTATAGAACGAGAGAAAACAATTTCCTGTTACGGTAATTTAAATCTTTATAGGGAAGAAAATAATTGGACATTTTCGTTTTGTTATTATAGATTTTTCCTTTGCCATGCAATTGGAGAAATTGCTCATTCTTAATATATAAGAATGCAGATTGATTTAAGATAGTTAAAATCAGCTGAACATAAATTTCATAAAATTCGATCTTTAATCTATGAATATACAATTCGAATACAAAAACTTTCAAGTGAGTCTTATATATATTTTTAAGAAAATCCACAACTTTATCCAGTTTTTATACATAATTTTAGTTTTCTATTTTAAGAAATACAATTCATGTGTACTCGAGTACTTGCTGATGTTAAAAGGAAGAAGAAACGCAATGCTACGCTACTAAATATCCTTGGGGAATCCCCGGCTAGCATTTTATAAAATGCCGGGGATTCCACAGTGACGGTATAAATATCAATTGCCGTTCAAAATAATTGAAAAGTGGCGGTAGTATACCTAATTCTATAATGTACTAGAGAATAAAGAAATAGCATTTTTCAAGTAAAAAGAAGATGCACTCATTTGTGTGTGTGTGTGTGTGTGTGTGTGTGTGTGTGTGTGTGTGTGTGTGTGTGTGTGTGTGTGAAAATAGAAATAAATTTTTCTTTGCATACGAATCGAATTCATTTTGATTCTTCAATATTGTTTATACAAACTATTTATATACCACAGTACGATAATAATAAGTATGGTAAAATTCTCCATGGATCTTTGAGTGTTTTCTTTCAAATAACAGTTCATAGAAAAAGTAAAAAATTGAAGATAATATAAACTTTTAAATAAGTAAGAAATTAGGAGAATTCCGTAGAAATTCGAAATTGTTTTCAGATGAATTGCATTGCTTGGAGTTGTGTTCAAATTTGTTATATTTACATCTTAAAGGTGGGGAGAAATTATTGCAAGTTCGGTTTGCTAGGCGGTCATAATATGAAGGTAGGGATCCCTTGAGCTTCGGGGCCATGGTTCATGGCAGCGTCAAGACCCTCAGAAGTTAGCCACTGTGTATAAGAAAGCTTCGTGAAGGCCGTTTCTAAAGGTATCTTTTTTTTTTTTTCGTATATACGCTGTAACAGGCCATTTTTATACATATATTTCTGTAGTAAAAATGAGTTTATTATGACCTGTATCATTCCGCGGAGTTTATTGGATGATTTTAGATATTTCCCCGTATTGTAAACATTTCTTGCCTCGATTCTTGCTACATGTTGGTCTTCTGATTCTGACACGCGTGATTGGGTAGCACATAAACAGTGATCTTGAGATTCTGAAGCATGTGAATTTGCAATGCATAAATGATCTGCCTCGTTGCATTCCTCTTTCCTTTCATAAGTTCGCTAATTTGCTTATTTATACATCTTGCGTAGGTAGATCTACTGATAAAAGTTTACAATTGGGTGTCCTTTGATTTCTTTGGCGATTTCTTTTTTTACGCCAAGATTCAATTAAGTAGCCCAACAGTCACGTCAATCTAGACCAAACATTATGGAAACCAGAAATAGTGCTTTATCGCTGAATTGAACATCGCTATGTGCGAGATAAATTCTAAAAAATATGCGCAGCACCAAAAATTCTGTGCACGCTGAATGACAATGTCTTGTATAAATGACCATTCATTAATGAGAAAAAAAATTAGAACTTGCACTAAATATTTTCGATTTCATTTCACTCACAATTGATCGGCATCGATGATAATAATTTTATTTTGTTTGAAATATGAACGATAACCTCCAAATGACAAGTGCCTTCTGCCGTTTACTGCGTATCTTTTGTCGATTGTTAATTTAAAAATATCATTGAATCGTAAAAACGTGTCAGATTTTATTCCTTATAACCTTCGCGCAAATGCAAGCCATAAATTGCCAAAGTTTTATCGCAATCGGATGAACGACACTTCAGTGCATAAAATACGAACAAACAAAAAATCATTTTTATATATTATATTAATAAGATTTATGATTAATCCCATTATTGCTGTTGCTTTAAAATGTTTAAATATTTACAAATAATCTATACTTATAATAAAATTCAATGTGTGCGTTGGCGCTCTACAGGCCAGACCGTTGAACCTACAGCAACCAAATTCGTTACATATCTACCTTGAAGAGTTGGGAATGTGCACCTTGGAGCCCTTTTTATCAATTTTTTAATTAGAATTTCATTTAATTAAAAATTAAACGAAATTTTGACGTTCATTTGCTATAAATTAGATAAATATTATAGCACAAAGATGATTTTTGCATCGAATTAAAGATTTAAAAAATGAGCTTTCTAAAGGTATCAGTGTTTTAACATATAATTTAAATTTCTATTTTTAACGAATTTTTAAAGAAATATTTCAACTGTATTTTTCAATAATATATGTCGGACAAAACAATAAAATTTAACTCATTTATGCCTAAGGTTAAAAATTGGAAATTTTGCATGAAATTTCTATATGTTAGGCAAAGATAACTTTTATGTGAGGGGTGTTCCAAAAATCGAACAGTAGGCATAAATGGATTAATCTGCGCTAGCACGTTTTACGAGTGAAAGGGGAAAAAATTACCTATCATCAATACGTTGCCATCAGACTGACAAAAACACAAATTAAAAAATAGAGAAACTATTATTACAAATTAAACACATATAAATCTAATTTTCAGCACGTGCCTGCTTGAAATGAAATAAGTATGAAATATATTTGTTGTAAAAGGAAAATGTAAAGAAAGGTTTTTGTGACTTTTACAATATTATTAATTAAATAAATCTTCTTTGTTTAAGACAGACATGGTTTGATGTGTATATATATATAAAAGAAGTCTAAATGAAGAAAGTAACTACATAGTATTAACACGAGCCTATAAATGCTTAAAAAAATGAAGAATGTTTAGCTTTTAAATAAAAGAGAAAAACTTCAATCAACTAGGTCTCTAAAACTGACTGATTTATGAATATTTGAAGATCCCTATTCAATAAAAACGGGTAATTTTAAACCACTTCATCGACTATTCCAAAGATGATACTT
The DNA here is from genome assembly GCA_026543055.1 of Argiope trifasciata. Lineage (NCBI taxonomy): Eukaryota > Metazoa > Arthropoda > Arachnida > Araneae > Araneidae > Argiope > Argiope trifasciata. Next base: position 46,373 of record JAPMOQ010019781.1, on the reverse strand, counting down.
CAATCAACGCCCAGGATTTTTCAAGACCGTCTGGACTACGAATGAAAATGTTGAATGTTCCCAAACATTTCAATTTAAAGCTTCATAAGTCGATCAAATTTGATAGAAGAAAATATAAATCTTTCTTTATTTATTAGAAAGTTGAAGTGTCAAGAATATTTCATAGAATATGATTCCTTATAACTAAAAGATGCCCAAAATTTAGACTTAATATTATTTTAATTATGTTTATAGACTAAAATGAAATAAAATATTATTAATATTATTATTTGCATCATTTAAATCCTTTTAAAAGTAAAACCAAAACCTGAATTTTATGATGAATCTAAGTAATTTTTGTAGAGTAATTCTTGAAACATTACATAAATTATTGTAATTATTCAGTAATACGCATAATGATTATTTTGTACTCATATTTTTTTTAAAAAAGGTTTTGATATCAATTTGCAGTTTAATCGTTTGCACTTTAATTTAAAGTTGAAATTTTTCGAGAGCTGACAAATAATTAGAGATAAATATAGTACTTAACGGGCTTAAGGCCTTTATAACTTCATGAGTGAATTATATGACTATCAAAATTTGAACATTAAAAATATTTTGATGAAGTAGCTATTAAATGAAAAGTTACATAAAGTATTTAATTGACAGTAATAAGTGACATAAAGTATTTAAT
>JAPMOQ010019781.1:0-45690 GCA_026543055.1 Argiope trifasciata | reverse complement strand
ACATAAAGTATTTAATTGACAGTAATAAGTGACATAAAGTATTTAATTGACAGTGATAATTAAGTGGCATAAAGTAGTTAATTTACAGTGACGTTACATAAAGTATTTAACTGATAATTTTAAACAGTAGTAAGATTGGCGAACCAGCTGGTTGCCAAAGGTGGCTAGTATTTCATAAATTAAAATTCAGTTCATAGATGCTACAAAAATTGTATTTTTGTAATTGTTGTAACAATTTTATTTAACAGTGTTTTGCACTCAAAAGCTCTATTTTATTCTACCACGTGCATTAAATAAAATAAATATTCAATGGACTGCATTTATAAAGCTAAAGCGGAAATAAATTTACTTATAAAAGTTTAAATTAATGTTTTTCTAGTGTTAAAAATAATTTTAGTATTACCAAGAATGTTAAATATTTCATATGATTTCATAAACGAAGGTTTTAATATTTTTATAGAATTATAAGCGGTTTGCATTCTTTTTCACTCACTTCTAACTATAGATTATATTAAAATTCGAGCGTTTTTCTTATTTGCATTTTCTTATTGCTAAATGTGTTAATTGTATAACTGTTTCTTCAAGCTCTTAAGAAGGGTTAAAGTTGTAATAAGCTGTTAATATTATAACGAGATAGATTATAATGGTTACACCTTTCTAATAGTAATATTCTAAGGTTATATTATAATTTACTCCCAATAAAGATAAAGTTACTCTATGTAAAAGAATCTAAATTTTTATTAGTATATTATATTAAACTTCATACTATATTTAACTTCGCCACTTTTTCTACAGTTACTATTTATTTATTTTCATGACAAACGAGTAACACATACCTAAAATTCCAATTTTATTCTGATAAGCCATTAAAAGTAATGTTTTTTTCCTTAAAAAATGCCATTATTATATCTTTTTACTTTTTATATAATTTAAACAAAGGGCGAATTTTACCAATAAGAAAGTCTATAGTTGCCCCAAGTTTTTATGATACAAAAATGAAAGAACAAATATTCATATACTTTTTTTTACTGTGCATATACAAAAAAAAAAAATGAAAATGAAGTTTGGGTACAATAATCGAATTTAATAACTTAAAAGCAAAAGAAATAGTCATTTTCTAATTAGTAAATATCAATAAAAAATTAATGTTTTCAGAGGCATACAAATAACTTTGGATTAAAAATAAACTTGAATTTTTTCTTGGTTTAAAGTTATAAACATTAAATTCTTTAATAAATATGATATATCTGTAATTTTATAACAAATAATCGTATAAGATTTTTTGCTAATAAATAAAAAAAGAAATTCAAGATTGAAATTAAATAAATACAACGCAGCATCTTCATTCCACATGAATAACATTCCAGTAATCATAAAATTAAATCTTAATCCAAAAATATATAATTGGAATTTTTTTAAGTCAAATAAAACACAAATTATACATTAGCGATACATATAATATATACACAGTATGTAATAATAATAAGATTTCAATTATGAAAGAAAACATTCTTTCAGACAATAAAACGATGAGCATTATTCTTAATATAAATAAATTAACAATAAAACCCTACCTTTATTTTTCTGTCAAAACAAATTCCAATAGAATAAAACTAAAGGAATTTTCAAAACAGTATTGTTCTAGCACGTGTTCGTACACTGAAGTGAAACTAACTCAAATAGAAAAACTATTCTTTTTCAGAAAATATTGCTCTAAAAGAACAATTAAGCTGAAGAACTATGCGCAGTAGCGTAAGAAAACAAAAGCCAAAGGTTAAATCCGCGCAAATGCAGCTGTATATATAGGTAAAGAATCGGTGTTATTGCATAACAAAATCGTCTGCCGCGGAAGCTCAAAACAAGCGAAATTTTCAGCAGTCATTTTAATTTGGAAAAGATATGGTATATGATATCCTGAGACTTAAGGGGGGGAGAGGAAGGATTGCGCTTCATCAGCAATAAATTCTTAACTGTGTAGAGGTATGGAATTTTAAAAGTCGAACGGACAGATAAAAGAATGCTATATTCTTTCATCGAATGATGTTTTCTTTTTCTTTATCTCTTTTTCTTCTTTTTAAGAATAATATAAATGTCAATGAAGGGAGTATTTGAATGCAAATTATGATAGTAGCAGGTGCTAATGTACTTGCATGATTTCACAAACTGTAATGGTAATCACCGTTTTAATTAAATATTCATCAAATATCCGTTTCGAAGGTATTTAAATCGTTTGAATTACAGAGATTTGATAGCTATAAATTCGTTTGGATTTCATGATTCAACCTAAAATTAATAGATTTAGATACAGTGGCGGTTTTGAGTAGTTCGCTGACCTATGCAGTGCACATTTTCAGGTCTCTCTTTTAATATAATTCATCAGTTTAGTTTCACATTCCCTCTAATTTTAAATTTGTTATCGATTTATTTAATTTTTTATTAACCCCTTAACGGTCTCATAATTTTGAAGAAAATGGTCATAAAAGTGCCTATTTTTTTATTCAAGAAAATTACAGAAAACTGAGGGTATAGTTTAAAATAAATTAGCTATCTCTAAAAACATTGCAAATAGTCTAGGGCAGCCATCTGGTGTATATGTTGAGAAATAAAGATGATTCTGGGCATAAGAAACCGATTGTTTTAATATTTTTGGCGCATTACTTCTGAATACGCCAGCTTGGAAATATCACGGGAGAGAGAAAAGAAGGGGTTAATTTGTGGAAATATATTCTTTTATTTTTATCTATTAAAAACTACAGACTGACCAGAATTCACATTTAAGCACAAAATTACTAAAACAAGCGTCAGTCTTTATAAATATTTTAAAATTTAAGTGAATGTAATGAAAAAAATATAGAAATCTGACCAATAATTCTTGATTAAATGCTAATCTAATACTATAATACGAGGAATGGTTGTCAAGTCGAAAATCGCCCCAGAATTAATAAACTCCGGTAAACTTGGGGGTCTGGGGTTTTTGGCTACGAGGAATCGATTGGCGCCGGTTTTGAAGCGCTACGGTCGAGCAGTTCGGAGTTACAGATAGGATATTTTCAAACTTTATTAGTTCGCCATAATGGCTACTTAAATTTTCAAGCGGTAACGTGCTGCCATCTATAGCCAATATGTCGAACTAATAAAGTTTTATGTTTATGCTGTTATAGGTTTATAATATGTTTCTTATATATGTATATATGTTTGGTTTTTCTAAATAAATTTGTCAAAAATATTGAACTTCAACACACTTCAATCTTTACCTTTACTTTACCTTTGTATAGAATAGTTCCCTTTCCAAACTCTAACTTTGTTTAGAATAGTTTACAATGGTGCACTTTAACCGGTTATCTTTTCACCAATGGTTTCACAAATTTTCTTATGGCATGTATTGTTTTGATAAATCACAATTGAAACTTTAAATCTTCGAGTTAGCTTCGATACCTGTTTTCTCCGAGCGGAGCTCGGTCACCCGCTGGTATTATTTAATATTATCGTATTTCATAAAATTTTTATTTTTACAAGCATTAATTTGTTAAACCAGAAAAAAAAGTGTTTTAATCGGCTCGCTTATTGTCCTTTTCTCAATCTTACAACCTTAGGCAACAGGAAATACTTCATTATCCATAAATTATATTTCAGTTTCGAACATTTTGCTTGTCTATGCTTTTGGCTTTTTGTTTTTGCTTGAATATTATATTGTACAACAATCTAAACAGATAGAAGTTCTATTCAGATAGATTTGTTTTATATGCCTTCTCCATACTCACCAAAAGAAATCTTTTTGTGTTTAGTTTTGTAGAGTGAAAGACGAATTAAGCATGCACTTTAAAATTATATTTCTTCATGTTCACTGAATGAGTCCAAAATTAGAATTATGGTCTACATTTTTGGTGGTTAAACAACTATATTAAAATTCATACAGTAGCTTGCATACCTTTTGATAATCATATTCCTATAGGAATAATCTAACATGAAGTCAATCTATTGATGAACTGGGTGAAGAATTTGGCATAATTCTGAAATTCTAGTGGTTAAACAGCATTCTATCCAAGCCGAGATTTCTTAAATTGTGAATGGCGGAGTTTTGAGTCATGAGTCCACAGGTATGTCTTGTAATGACTTGATCTCTGTTGATCAAATAAGGGAGTGGAATTTCAGACAAGAATTTTATTTACAGCCTTATATATTTACAGAAGAACAATTTGTTCGTATCTAGGATAATATTAGCTATTTACACAACATTTGAAGGATGAAGGTATATCGTGAAAAAAAATAATTCAAGAAGAAAGTTCTCCATTTCGTAGAAATTCACAAGACGCTAACTGGGCATTAGCCATAACCACTACCAGGGTGGAACGTCTGATTCGCAGTTCACAATCTTGGGTCTCTCTCCTCTCTTCAAATACCAACCGGCACTTTATCGCTGTCAAAAGTCCACCTCCGCAAACTTTATTCGTCCATTTCAGTTCTCCATCGGCCAATCATTCAGCAAGATTTTTCAATTGTGACACCAGCCTTTCGTGGCCTTAGAATGTCCTTAAATGACGTATCCTAGCAATTTACCTCTATGGAGCACGTGTCAGTGATATTCCTTCACAAAGGGACCACCCTGCATCCAGCTGTTGAACACCTTTCATTTGAAGAAGCGACAAGTTTCATCCGCATAATGAACTTCACGTGTGGTCTAATGACCAGATGCGAACAGTCGGTGAAGAAGATTCACCATCTCGAAATCTAGCGGTGATTAACAATGGAGGGTGTGTTTACAGATGGTGGGCAGCTGTCGGGAAATGCCCCTAATCGTGGATGGGACTGGGGAATATTACAGTCTAGAGTCATTTTTCAATGAATCACGACAATATCTAGAATGTAAATTGTGTCTGAAAAATATCTAAAATCTGACTGGGGTTTATCCAGTGAATATCTGACAAATGTAATGTAAAATGCAAGTAAAATAGCAACACACAAGATGTAAATCGATAATAAATAAATTTAACAGCACAAAGTGCTCAGACAGAAATTACTGGGGATATTTCGCTCAATCACTAGCTTGTGAGCAACACATAACTGCTTTTTCTAAACCGCTAGCTGTCTTCCTTTCCTACGAGCGCTTAGCTTTCTTTAACTACCAACATATTAACGAGCAAATACTTTTATTCAAATCTTAATGAGGATATCGCCAATATATATTCTTCGAATATTCTTAATTTTTGTCACAAATTAGAAAAGTTCGTCGCCAAATCGTCACTAAGAATGTTTCTAAAGCCGATTATCATTGGCTCGATATCTATTCAACATCCGTTAGAGCTACAATTCTCTTTCTCGTCCAGAAAGTAGTTCTGCAAGGAAGCAATATTACAAATTTGTAACAATAATATATTTCTACAATTTGTAGGAAAATATGATTTAGGCATAAAATTTGATTAATCAACGGATTAGAAATAGTTTATGTTAACTTATATTCAATCATAAATGTTTTTAAATTTAAAAAAGTTGCTTTATCTCCCATAAAATAGCCTTCAGTAAGAATGTGGGCGGGTAATCTTTAGAAAAATTCATTACACCGAGGATGACGGTAGCTATAGATTCAGCTTCTAAAAATGACAGTAACTATATTTAATTTAATAAATAATACCGTAAAATTTAATACGTGTTTTTTACAACATTGTAAAAACCCCATATTAAATTCCATTTTAATAGTTGAAGACTTTTCACATTTAATTTTTTATTTAGACCTTAGTGTATGGATTATGAAAAGATAATGTTTTGCAGCCATCAAAAAAAAAAAAAAAAAATCGGACTGAGAAATCTTAATGAATCTTCACTCTTCACATCTTTTTTAGTCTAAAGCGAATATTTTAGGAGTTGTTTCTAATGGCACTTTTCATCGACGAAACCTCTGACTAAAGATCCATTGCAGTTTAATCGGAATTGTGTGCCTCTTGTTTTTTTAGTAGCACCATCTTCAAGATGGTGCTACTAAAAAGACCAAGATGGCATCTTGGGTCAAGAGTACGAGTTAGCTACGCAAACATCACAGCCCCTTTACGTGGCAGATTTCAATCACAGATCGTAATTTAGACCTGGATAAGAGAACGATCACCTCTGAACCAGTATCTCCAGTGATATTACTTTTGACATGGAGTACTTTGTGTCCAGGGTAAATTTATACGCGCTTCAGTCACCAGATATGTTGTGATTCTTCTGCCATCGGAGTTCGAACTCGCAACTTAAGGGATACGAGTCTAACGCCCTACCAACCAGGTGATCTCGGCCTATATTTTAGGAGTTATATTCGCTTGTATGTAAGCATGTTCAGCCGGAGGGATGAAATTTGGTTACTTTAAAATTAATGTCAAACTCAAAGATTTGTAATAAAATTTGGAAGTATCCCCCATGCAATCTAAGATTGGAAAAATTTCAAAACTAAGTGTCTTGTGCAAAAAAAAAAAAAAAAAAAAAAACGGCGCCGAGAGTTTGAGAAATTTCTTTGTTTCAGCTCTATGTCCTGAGCCTAAAAACCACATTTTTGGAATTTTTTTCTATGTACTATAAACATGATAAGTCATACCAGGGCGGAGTGGTCTCAACAGAGCTTTATCATAAACTCTCTAAAGAAGGCGTTATCTTCCATACTCAGCAAAAACATTTGGATAAGACAGGAACCATTTATCTTAGCGAAGGCATGCGATAGTTATTACCATTTTTATTGAACCTATCATGTGATTTAACCGCTTTGACTGATTATCCCGAGTTATCACGGGTTCGTATATATTGTAGTTATTATTATCCCAAGAAAACTCGGACGAAGCAGAATTTTTCAGTACGATTTGCTTCATCACGGTTGTTTTACTCTACCTGGATGAAATTAAATGAAATTTTCAGATTTGATTGACAGTCTGCCAAGTTTTGTTGGTTTTGCGGAACTGGTCGTGTTTCCCCATTAAACAGTGTACGTCTGCTTGTGAATTAGCAATGTATAAAAAAGGATAGTTGTGTTGAAAAAAAAATAATGATGATGCTGTAAGATAGCGAAAGCGATGGTTTTTCATATAGTGATTCCAGTTACTGAAAAAAAAATCCAACGAGACAGTGTACTCTGTGCTCCCATAAAAAAGATTTCAGGGGTAAACCAGTAAGAAAAGAGACCAGATACCAGTGTACAGAATATCAAGTTTCACTATGTGTGGTCTCTTGTTTCAAAATCTATCATACAAAGACTAATATTTTAAATTTTTTTCATTAGCCCGAGATAACTCGGGATAGTAAACTAATATTAAAAGGCTTTTACACCCATAAAAAATTAAAAATTCAACTTAAAACCGACACATTTTGTTTTGTTTTCTTTCGTTGTGTTTAATAATAAAATAAAAAAAGTAATGTTTTTTTTTTGTTAATGTTGTTGTTGCTTGCAATTTTTTTCAAAAAAAAAAAAATTGCTTGCAAGGATAAAGGTTAAGCCATTTTTCCCCCGATTAATCCCTGACATGCGGCTAATAGTACTTGAAAACGATATTTTTTCCAGTGGTCAACAATATTTTTTTTATCTATTTAAATCAAAACTTGAACAGAACTATAATTATATTCTAAAAATTTCATTATATATGACATATTTAAGTCATTGCTTTTTTCAGTAGCCTTATTTATATGCTTTTAAAAGAAGCATATAAGATCGAAAGACAGCCAACCCCCTTCTAGATTTGGTTCAAAATTGGATAGATGTTTACATATCTGCTAAATCTGTGCATCGAATTTTATTTATCTAGATTTCTTCGTTTCGTAATTATCATGTTAACTTATGTTCGAACAGCTGGACAAACAAACTTGCCCTGAATGGACTTTGCGAATATTCAATTCAATATTCAGTTCAAATATTCAATTCAATTTAAAGAACATATACCAAATTTCATCTGTCTAAACTCAAAGCATTTTTCAGATATCTTTGTCACATACAGACAGAGGGACAAAAGGACATATTCTAAAAATATGTTTTTCGAATTCAAAAAAAGGTATAAAACTTTGAAGAATCGGCAATACCTTGAGTTCGAATTTTTTTACTATTATAATACTTTGTTTATACTTCTTACATAGAAAGTAAAAAAATGAGTACGAGAGATAAAATATGATATATGATCTTAATGGTAGTCTCTTAATCTATAAATATCTAAACCGAATTTGTAGATTTCTAATGAAGTCTATTGTTCCTCTCTCACAAAAGCAAAAAAACTAAATGTACAAAATCTGGGGTTCATATTTATCATTAGATTTTATAGCGCTGTGTTGAATTTTGATCCAAATCATTTACTTGTGCTAGTACCGCTAATTACATTATACATATTTGTGTACTATATGTGAACAAGATAATATAAAAACGTATACGTTTAGATAATTCGCGATTCCTTCATATTAAATAATTTTTTAGAAATTGTTTATAGTTCTAGTGAATTTCAAAATTAATAGTATAATAAAACAAAGAGAAAGAACAATGTAAATATAAAAAACATAATCACTAAATTTTATTTTTATCTTTTCCTAAAGGATTGTTAAAAAATATTGATAAAAAAAATCTCAAAATAAGAAACCGAAAAAAGAAATGTCATTTAAAGTGTGTAAATTGCAGTAAAAAATTGTTATATAATAATTATTATATATTTTATAACTATTTCATACATTTTAAGTTCACAACATATGTACCAAAAAAAAACATGTGATCCTTAATTTCATGTTTCATTTAATAAATAAACCGAAAAAAAAATTATTTCGAATAATTAGAATTTTCAAAAAATAAAAAAAGAATAGAACCAAAAAAATTTATATAAGATCATAAATCCTCAAGCATTTTTATCATTTGTAATTTTTGCGATAAATAAATGCATAAAACTAAAATATTGTGAAATTCTGAACCATTTCAAAAAATTATATTGTTTTAATCAATATCTAAAAATCAATTTCAAATCAGATAATTTATCCGAAATTTTTAAAACAACCTTAGGTCATCCTTGATTCATGTTGGCTCATTAATAATTTTGAGATCATAATAATTTGATTCTAAATTGCATATATCACAGGGAAATGTAGATAGTATTTTTTGAAAAACAAGATTAACAAATAATGACTACTTTGTTCCTGTAAATAATCCTGTTTTAAAATTTTAAGCTGTATGTAGTTAATTATTTTGAATACTCCTATTTTGAAAGAATATCAATAATAAATTCAATAAATCATAAATTACGACTAGAAAAAAGAATTTCTTTAAAGCGTAAAATTGAATTATGGTTTCTTTTGATTTAAAAATCTAAAAGTCATGCATTCGATTGTTCATCTCGAGAATTTATCAATTTTAAAACGACTTTATTCTCAAAGAACAATGGCAAAACTCATGAAAAAGCGAGACTGCAGTTGGCTTTGGAATGAACAGCAGCGAAAAGGTAAACAAGAAAAATACCGCAAAAAGGAGGTAAACATGGAGCAGATTCTTCCAGACTTCTGACAGAATGATCTTCTTTAACTAGATTTTTCAGTAGAACAAAAATATCGTTGTTCAAACACAAAACTATGTTCTCTCATTGAACTTTGAATTGGTTCCAATTCTAGCACAATAATAGAACGAACTAGAATATGATAAAGGTATTTATGTAATTATGTTGTAAGTCAGCAAGCTCTAAATGCTATTCGCCAACAAAAAATAATTAGGAATATTCTCCTTTAAATTGTTATTTTTAAATCAGAATGTAATGACCAAATAATTTTTCTACAATTGTAAACTTCAATATTTAATTAATAATAAATTAACTACTTTAAGATAGTGCCTGCTTAATAGAATATGAGAGAAATAAAAAGGAGAAAACACAGAATATTTCAAATCGATAAATTTTTCAAAATATTTTTGCAATTCACATTTATTTATAGCTAGCAGAACCCACAAGATACTGTACATAACATAAATCAAAGCTTTAAAACTAATACTGATTTTGATGGGGGTTTTTTTTTTCAAAGTATTATCGTCTGTTGAATTATAGCCAAGCAAATAGAAATTTCGAAGGAACTGGTTTATGTTTGCCACAATTTCATAAGACAAATTCAAGTATCCATGCTTGGCTATAAATTGCCGTTTTGACGTTCCTGAATTTTCCATCTTCACTGAGTTTCATATTAAAATTATAAATATTTACACAAAAGCATGATTAGATAAAAATAAAGATCAACATACCTAAATTTCGAGAACTATAGAAAAAAAGAGGACAAATAAAGTGAAAAAAATACAACCTTGCATCAGAAAGAATAAAAAGCAAAGGATTGCTTTATAAATATACTAGCCGCCTTTGGCGACCAGCGGGTTCGCCACGAGTAATACGTTCTAAAATTTTCAATTAAGCCACATATTCATTAGCCTTGAAGTAATTCCTGGCATTGATTGGCCAGAAATTAAAAATGTTTTTTTCCGTGGTCCTGCCAAAATATTGTTGTTGTTGTCGTGTCCGTGTTTTTCACGGAAAGGGGGTGCAGTAGCTTCTGAGGGTAAAGATCCCTGAGCACGCAGAGGGCAGAAGTCCGACTTCTAGCTCACACACACAATACAACCCTTTTTAAGGGGTGGTCGAATTCATTCATACACTCATTCATCCATCAGCAAGTCGGAATTTAGATCCAAATCAGAGACCGACTCATCCCTTATTCAGTACCCCCAGAGGTATCGTTTTGTTATGGGAATTTGGGGGACTTTGCAGTCTCGACATATTTAACGGGCCCCAACTGCCATTAGCCAACACGGCGGTCTTTGGCCAAGATTAGGACAGAGCCCGCGACCTTTCGGTTAAGAGACTAACTCTCTACTAACCAGGCTACCACGGCCTGCCAAAATATTAAATATGCTTTTTTAAAAAAAGCGAAAAAGGGAAAAAAATATTGAATTAATGATTTAGATGTTGCAAACGATTATAGAAACGTTGACTTTGCATTTATTTTTTTAGAAAGTATCACATTTTATGTTTCTTTTATTTTATCCAGTCACGTGCAAAAAAGTATCATTTCTTTAGACTTGATTTACGATGATAGTTTTTTTTATTTGAACTTCCGTCATTGTTTTCTTTCATTTTATTCAGTCACGTGCTCAAAAAAAAAAATCATGGTCAAAATATTTTTTTAAAAATTCGTTAAAAATAGAGATTTAAGTTATATATTAAAACACTGATACCATTAGAAAGCTATTTTTTTAATCTTTACATTGATGTAAAAATCATGTTTGTGCGATAATATTTTCGGAAGTTATAGCGGAAAAACGTCGAAATTTCGCTTAATTTTAATTAACTGAAATTCTAATTAAAAATTCGAAAAAAGGGCTCCGAGGTGCACATTCCCAGCCTCCAAGGTATACATGTACCAAATTTGGTAGCTGTAGGTCCAACGGTCTCACCTGTAGAGTGCCAACACACACCACATTGAGCTTTATCATAAGTATAGATGATGAGTCTATACTAATATTATAAATGTGAAAGTTTGGATGGATGGATATTTGTTGCTCAACCACTCCAGAACGGCTGAACAGAATCGGATGAAATTTGGCACAAAGATAGATTATAGTCAGGAATAGAGCATAGACTACTTTTTATTCCGGTTCATTGAGGTGCTTGATTTTTTATTAATTAAAAACTAACTTCCGTGCCAAAAAACTGAGGTCAAATCCTGCTAAAGTTGAGTAAGGCTTCAGTTTTTTTCTCCAACAGTTATAAGGTTAAGCTTAGTATGATTTCGATCTATTATTTCAAATGACTCTGTTTACTTCCTTAATCTTTGATGTAGTTAAAATCAAATGTTGTTAATTAATCGATTTTTCGGATTCATTCTAAAGTACTTTTAAATTAAAATGAAATAGAATAAAGGAAATACAAAATTTCTAAACTGCATTGCATTACCCCAACTGACTTAGGAAAGTCAAGTATTTGAGTAACGCCAACTGGCTTTGAAAGTTCACGAGTGATTGTTGACAAATGTGTTTTCATTTAAATTAAAAGTTTAAAAATTATGCCTATAATACTGTTGTAGCAATCTCAATCAATAAATAAAATGGATTTGACTTGATTTTAAAGAAATATGGACTTGATTTGCTGTTTTGCTTTATTTCAGGTGCACATTATAAATAATTTTTTTTTAGGTTGATTGTGTACTTTAAAATTGGTTAAGTTGTATGTTTATGCTACATACTTTTCGTACATGCTTATTTTAAATACATTGTTTTTAGGATAGTTTCAATCTTTTTAATTTGTTATTATTTGATAGTTTTACGAAATGTTTAGAAAACGCAAATCTAATCTTTCAAAAAGGAGTTATCAAGCTCTGACTATGAGAGTAACTAGAAGTAGAGAGTCGAATCCTCAAGCAGAATTTAGAAGAATTAGGGAAACGGAGTGACAGGCTATGTCTAGATCAGCTGAAACGTCATAAACGGTTATGGAATAACGGAATTGATCAAACCGTTTTATACATACAGCATCAAAATTTCCAAACGTTCAATGTCGCGGGTAAAAGCTAGTGATCAATGTTTCACGCCGAGAAAAATTGCCAAGTTCTACAAACGCATGCGCAGTAAGAAAAATTCAAGACAACGACTTGACATCAATTTTTTGCCTTTCTACGCATGCGCTGCCTTCTTCTCGGCTTATAACTGGCAGAGTGTAAGCCAGACATACGAATCAACAGAAAATAAAGTTGCTCTAAAAAAGAAGAAATAACAACTAAAAAGTATTAAAGACACATTTAAATGAAAATTTATGTTTTAAATAATGACATAAAAATTTAATTATAGAAAAATAATTTCGTTTTTATTGTTTATCAGATTTGGCTCTTGGCGATAACAACGAAAAAATAAGATTTCTTGCGAATCAGCACTTTTACCTTGCTAGGAAAACAAATAAAAAATAAAATAAAAGGCTTATTTTGTTATTATTTTTATTTTACTTTTAAATTAGAAAGAGATAATTAAATAGTAATTTTAAACGAAATTAGAATATCAGCTATAGGAATTTTTCATTCGACTCTTAAAATTTTTTTCAAAAAAAATTATTTCGTTAAAAAATTTTAAAATTAGCAAATTACTTTAGTGATTCGAAAGAAATATCTATAAAAAGATAATTATAGTTCTCTTTGATAGTGAAATGAGTTTTTACCACACTCGTGAAAAATGATATTATTCAGCCTTTTTGAGTTAATTTGTATCCTCACCTTCAGATGGCGCTGCTAGCTTGTTTACAGCTGTTTCACTCTAGTCACCAGGAGTAACAAGACTTTTTTTTTCCCAAGATGAAATTCGCACTCTTGTAATTCACAAGTTATCTTATTTTTTAACGACTTTTTTGCATCCATTTTAAAAATCGCACTCTTATTGGTTTTGAGTGTTTAAAAAAAATCTATAAATATTTTGGCATATAATCTTAAAATTGAGATTCGTTATATTCAGAGAACTTTATTACACATACAATAATTTCTAGAATTTATCAGAACTAAAGAAATTATTATCGAATTGTTTACTACTACTAATTTCAAAATGCAACAAAAATAGACATTTGGGTTAAAAAGTACGAAAAATAAAACAGCAGCACAAAATGTGAAATTAAAAAAATTCTAGAATCATTTTTATAATTCACATTTCGAGATGCTTTAATTTACCGTTATCTCTATATTTGAGCTGAATTTCATGGTTGTAAAGAGTTAGATTTATTTTATAAATAAAAACAAATTTTACAAAAATACTATTTTTAAACAGCAGAGTTTATTAAATCTAGCCACCTTTGGAGAATATATTAAAAAGAAAGTTGCTCTAAAAAAGAAGAAATAACAAATAAAAAGTAAGAAAGACACATTTAAATTAAAATTTATGTTATAAATAAGGTCATAAAAATTTAAATATAGAAAAATAATTTCGATATTATTGTTTATCTGGTTTGGCTCTTGGCGATAACAACGAAAAAATAAAACTTCCAGCGAATCAGCAAAAAAAAATCTGATTTTTTGATAGATTAACTAAGCTTAGAACTTTTTTGATAGATTAACTGAAAATAAAAATAAAATATTTATACGGAAAAAAATATCATATTGCTAATAATTTCTGTATTTTTTAAAGCGATATTACATTATGTTATAATAATTTTAGAACTTATCGTAGTAAAAAATCGGCATTTCGTTTAATATTAACTAAAATTCTTATTAAAATTATCAGTCAGTGAGATATGATTAAAGAAATCGTGTTCCTAAAATAAGCTTAAACTTTAAAACAAGTTTGAGATAAATTCAATTTTAATTCTGATTTCAAAATATGCAATCTTTGGCTTCTGAAAAAGTTCTAGCAATTCTAAATACTTAGATAAAATCGTAATATACATATCTAACACGACGATTATATATCGTCGTGTTAGATATGTAATCATTTGAAGGTCACAAACTCTTTTACCAATTCTTTGAATATTCTTATCTCAAAAATTTGCAGTTGAAAATAAATCTTAACATGAGACACGCCCGGATAGGGTAGTTATATATTTAAACGGCTAGATATATTTTTCTTACGGTGCGAGAGAAATTAGGGTAAAATCACATCTAAAAATTTAATATACATATTTATTACTTTTTTCATTTTATTTTATTCAATATATATCATATTTATGTAAATTTATATATATATATAAAGATCTTCACCTATGGAATAAAATATTAATATATATAAGGTTCTTGTTATTTCGTATCCAAAATACCATTGAGGCAGGGTGGTTTTAGGCTAACTGGCTTTTTGAAAATTGTGTGATGCCAAATGTGAGAAGAGAAAAGAACTATTATAAAAACTAGATTTGTAAAGAATTATAATAAGACAGATCTGACAACATCTGGTTTCAATAATCTCAAAGGTTGTCTGTCTAAGAACAGATGGATACAGATTCGTTTTGCAAACTGTTTTTGTCCTTGTGGAATGCTAAGACTGATGCAATCAGGATAGATCATATTCTAAGATATTATTCTATTAGAATGCCACAGCTAAGATCGAAATTTATCTTTTTATTTATATTTACTAATTTTTAACTACACATATTTGAAAAAAAAATATAGTAAGTGACTAAAATTTTAATCTCGATCTATATTTGTCTTTTTAGTTCTTCCGAAAACCGCAGATCAAGGGAGACACTTTGTGAACACTGGCAGTGAACTCTACGATGAGCTTTTTAATTAAAATGATTAGTTTAGTTTAATATTTTAACATATTTTTAATTTAATCATTCTTAGCAATGATCTACTAAAATATTTTATATTAGTAATTTTGTAAAAATGCGAGTTTTTTAAAAATTGTTTCGGATTTCCTATCTGTCGGATTCGTTTATGTGTAGAGGATGTATGGTGTCAGAACAATAAACAGTCTTTTATTAGAACATCAACAACGTTTATTTACAAGATGACTGGATGACTGGACAGCACAAAGATGACAAATTTGTACCGATATCAACTATATACAGACGTGACGAACACACAGGACAGCACACAGCAGATAGTAACCCACAAGTAGAAATTCGGTAATGACAGCTACCACAGCACACAAAGTGGGCAGACAGGATTCAGCAAGAGTGGGAATCCTCAGAGTCTTACTCTATTGTCTCTCCAGAAAACGGTTTTCATGTCTCTTCTCGTTTTAGCTGCCGACTCAATACTTAGCATAACTCAATTCATGGCAACACGAGACAACGGGAGTACGACACACGTTTCGATAGAAAACACGACAATGGCATAATACAGAATTCTCTTCGTTACTTCGGAATTCTCTCGGGGTCTTATACGTTCAAGACTACTAGCTAGGACTACACTTTTGACGACCAATTAAAGCCCACCTATCAGAATTCCACTGTTCACGAACACAAAATTCAGGACCACTCGCCAGGAATACTGTTGTTATCGGCCACTTTGTTGACGACTCTACTCCTCAGCTCAGGACTACCAATTAAAGACATCTCAACTGAGGTCAACTCGATTGACTACCAAGCTCAAGTTCAAGTTCGATGATATTAGTTCAATGATATTATTATCGGAGCACCCGTCTTTTTGGCAAAAGACTATCTCCTTAATGAAGTGACTGTTTAATACTTGGTTTTTGATATACTCTCATTATCTGTATAATTTAATGGGTGAAAGTTGGTGGAAAAACTTTTACAGACGCATCTGGACCAATCAGAGCGTATCTGGACGTATCTCGGTTCCTCATGGGCTGATCGGGAAACTTCTTGATGTGTCTGTCGGGTATTATCCATTGTCGTGGCTGGCACGTGAGTGCTTTGAATAAATAGGCGAATAGAAAACTTAACAATAAATTTATTGCAGATTCGTTCAAGTTACTCAGCTCAGTAACTCTTTCTTCTCCAAGAGCAAACATTCGAATGACTTAACTCTTTTAATTACACTCCCGCTGGTTGTCTAGTGCCATCTATGGACATTTATTTCCTAACGCTTCAAAATCCAATCACTACATCCATTTTATTATCAAAGTCGCCAAATGGTCGCCAAGTTTGTTTAAAAGCTATGGAATCACTAATGAAACACCAGGGCTCCGTCCAATACAGATGACTCTTAAACAGTCTTTCTTATAATGACATCAACATTGCGGTGAATCACAATTACAAGTTCGTAACAATATTATATTGTATCTCATTATTTATAATTTATGGTTGCATTGAATCGACATTTGTATGAAGTTATATTTCAACGTATGCCTTGTGCTTGTAAATGCGCTAATATTCGCAAATACACTAAATCAACAAATAGGAACTAAGCAATTACAGTTTTAATTTTGTTGATACAAGCAATTGGCTGCCGAGTAGCGTGTGGACTTGATCAACTTGTTGCCTAGTCACGTCTATCTCGGAATAGTCGGAAATTCCCTTTAAGCAATTGGCTGCCAAGTAGCGTGTGGACTTGATCAACTTGTTGCCTTGTCACGTCTATCTCGGAATAGTCAGAAATTCCCTTTTGATTTAGATTTAAAAAAATAGTATTTGGGGAACATTCTTTCCTACCTCTAAACATAATTTTATTTAATGATATCAGTTTATAAAATATTCAACACCAAAAAGCATATTTTTTACTATTTATTTTATCTGTAATTCATAATTAAACACGCACATAACATTACGGAAACTCTAATCAGTTTTTTAAACATTCTATTAGATGGCACTACGGATAAGGAAATTAATTTATATTTAAGTGGTTCATTAACTTATAAGAAGTGAACATATTTAAATAGTACATTGTCATAAAAATCTTACAAATACACAAAAAATTTCAAAATGTTATCACATTAGAGAGCGAATAAATGTCAATTACCAAATTCCATAGTTTCAAGAATGAAATAAATCAAGCTAAGTAAAAGTGCATGAAAATGGGGAAAGGCTAAACGAATAAAATGAGATATATGGCCTTTAAGCATCTTATGTGTTCTCCTATCAAATTTATATGAAATCTCTCTACGGGTTGATTGTTCATCCGTCTATATGTACGCGAATTCGAAAGCTCAAAAATCGAACTTAACATGAAATTTAGTGAAACCTACTTCGCATATGAATTTCTTTGAAATGAAATTATAAATGTTGAAATAGGCAATATTTAATAATTCTCTAATAGAGTTTGGGTGAAATTCGAAGCATGGTCTATAGGCAGATTTTAGATCATATTCCAAATTGTAGATGAACTCAATAAAAGGTTAACCACTGTGTCTTAACCATTAACTTCGGAGGTAAAATTCTAAGACTTAACTGGAGAAGGACCACATTCCATTTAAGCTCAAATTAAATTTTCTAATGAATGTATTAGTGTGAAAAACTGCAAATACATTTTGCAGATATTTTTCTTAATATATAGATATGTTTTAGAAAATTTTCAAAATATATTATCATTGCAAAAGCAAATGCGTTGGAACATACATTTTCTTCTCAAATTACACTTTATAATAAATAATATTCTTGAAAAAACATATTACTTTTACTTTTTAAATCATATTTATTTTTCCAGTATATAAAGGTATATAGAAAACAATATATTATAAATTCAGTAATATATTTCATACAAAAAATGAAAAAATTGACCCTTTTTTTTTTATCGGCTTGAGTGACTTTCATGGCAGATTTTTCTAAGGCATTTTAAACATACAGGTTAAGACCTAGAATAATAATCAAATAAAATCTGTATATAATTTCCTTGGTATATTAATATATTTTATAATTTTTTGAAAATACATTATTACATATCAGAATCAGTTGAATGTGGACTTTCCTCGAAAAACTCTTCTGTACAGTTATCCTTATCACTAAAATCCCTTTCTGTTTCATTTAAAATTCTCTGAAGCACTGTTTCACAACAGGATTGATAAGCAGGATGATATTTCGAGACATAAGTTTTAGCGCCAACCACTAAGCCTTGTTTATCACTTGGACATTAACAGGGGTGTGTGGTCTTAGAGACCACGCTAAACAAAAACAACTGAATTATTTTGAAAAACCATCGGCTGAAACCGGTTGAAAAAGTGTACGTGCTTTGAAGGTCACTAAACGGGAAGCTACAAGGTCAATCCATTCAGTTGAGCTAAAATAGAATAGGGATGGCCCTAAAGTCCATCGTTAACGGTCTCACCGATCACACGCCCCCCCCCCCCCAGTTAAGGGTTAATGAATGAAGCAAAAATACAAAATGGAAACAGCAATACAAAAATGGGAATAACTAGGAAAATAAAATTCGGCTTCTAGTTTTTTTTTTTTTTTTTTCAAATTACCGTATTTATGCGAATTTAATGGGCCATCAAAACTAATGCCGATCCCCATTTTAAAACTTTAAATAATAAAAAAAAATTTTTGTCTGCGAATGTAATGTGCATCAATGGTAAGAGGAATTTATTGAAACGTATTTTATACAACAATGGATTTGTATATAAACTATCAATCAAAGGTATGATATGATGACATTTGGCCAAAAACGATGCGCATTAGATTCGCGTAAATACGGTAATTTTAACACTCACCATAGCAAGAATGTGGCCTACTTAAAAGAATAAAATCTAGCATTTCGAAATTAACAAGTGCTTTAATTGAAAAAAGAATAAAAAAGCAGTTCTTAAGAAAATTCTATCTCTTTTTAATAAATTTCCTCTACTCAAATTTAAAGCCGACTATATTTTGCAAAAATATAATAAAGTGGGAGGCCTCCTTTATTCGATTCTACTTGTTTTATCTTAAAATTAAAATTAAAAATGATAAAACTCAAATTATTATTAAAGCATTCGAAAGCATGCTAATAACAATTTTAAAGCACTAAAAACACTCTTTTATGCCAGTAAAAATTTCAATAAAATTCTGAATATTAATACATTTAAAAAACAGATGTGCGAAATTCCATTATCTCTCCTAAATATTTTTTCTATATTTGGAATTGAATATATATATTGAATATATTTGGAACTAAATGGACTTGTTTTAAAAAGTAATACATCCATATAGATGAGTTCCATATCTGAATAATTAGATAAATAATATCGTGATATAATTGATTTAAGCAAATGCCTGATATTTAATCTTTCACCGAGTCGGCCGATTTTTCTATTTAATATAAAAATAAAATAATAATATTTATCCCAGTTTTATTTTTCTCTCAAATCTTTCACGGAGTCGGCTGATTTTTCTATTTAATACCAAAAATAAAATAATAATATTCTTTCCGGTGTTTTTTAATTATTAATTTATTCAGAATCTTAGGTAACGAGGCAAGCTAAGCATAATAACAGGATACTATTCATTTATTCCAAATAGATAATTAGGCAAGTTAAGCATAAAAATTGGATAAAAAGCACATAAAATATCTTTTCTAATAGATGGCAGCACGATTCCCAATATCAGTTCGGTGAAAAATTATTTTTACTTGCAAGTAATTTTACCGTAATGATTAAGTAAGATATGAAAAAACAAAGTTAAAAAAAAGTTTCAATTCACTTTATTTTCTTCTTTTTCTTTTTTTAATATATATATATATTCATTAAAAAAGCTTTAATCAAAAGAAATTTCTGGACACCACATATTTAAAAAACAGAATACTGCTATTTATGAAAGACTCTTCGACTTAAATTTAGGTTAGAGAAGCACGTTCACAGAAGTGTTTCTGAAATTAATTATAGTATAGATAGTATTATAGTATTAATAGTATAGATAATTAATTTCAGAAACCACTAATTATAAAAAATACTATTTTTTAGAGAAAAGAAAACCACTTCTGTGAACATGTTATGCAGCATTATGTTGATATATGTGTAAAATTAAGCACAAATAATAATAATAATAATAATTTAATGTTGGTTTATTAATATGAATAGTTTATATCAGCTGAAACCAACAATGACGTATGTTTTAAATTATACCGAATTTTGCTCAGCAAACCGGCCTTAGGAACATATGGATATATTGAAAAAATAATTGGTAAATATTCGTTTTATTTTTTCGTATACAAATTGAAACAACTGAAGTAATTAAAAATTCAATCTCGTCGTTTTTGTGAATGTAAACGATTTTGTATTCAAAAACATTTTTGAAATTATGGTTGCCTGACTCCGAACGCTGAAACACAAACATACATTGATCTATAGAGTTGAAATTTGGCATGAAATCTTAACATCGAGTTTGTAGATTTGTATTCAATTTTGGATGAAATTCACTGAAAGGAAGTTTCTATCTTTTGGTGTAGATGTATACAACTCAATAATTTAAAAAATACAAATGGCTCGTTTAATGTCATTTGTTATATATATATATATATATATATATATATACACACACAACCGTAAAAGCATTAAAATAATTAAAACCCATTTCCTGAGTCAATAAAAATTAAAACGAAACTAATTAGGTAGAAATCGAAATTAAAATTTAATTCTGAATCAAACGCTAAACGTTTACAAAGCGAAAAGTACAGGAAATAGAACCTATTAATTAAACAAATCTAAATTAATATAATTAATAACATTATGTAAACGAAACTAAAATTGGAATCGAACCTAAAAATTATTTCGGATTCAAACAAGTTTAAAATTAAAAGTTTTAAATAATCAATCATTGTATTTAATGAGCGCAAATGCCGCTACAACTAAAATACAAATCAATCTATATCTATATATATATATATATATATATATAGTACCCGGCGCGTTGCTGCCGCAGAAGGGATAATTTTGGAAATATCGTTTGAAATTTTAAATAACTGTCTTGTTTAAATAACAATGGTAGAAAAATAATATTTATTTTCAAATAAAATAAGAATAATGCTTATTTTATTCGGAAATTAATAGATTTAATGATATTCAAAGATATAAAGAAGTGCAAATAATATTCATTCTATTTTATTAATTTTATTATTTAAGACTTTAGGGTAGGAAATATTTTTTTTTGTTTTCAAATCATCAACAGAAACAAATAAGGGCAAGTAATAAGTATTCAAAGTTTCATTGTAATCGGATGAGCGGTACGACAGCTCATAAGAAACACACAGACATTCATTTTTATTGATATAGATATATTCGAAATCGCCGAAAAGAAATAATGATGATTTATACTTCGTTTTCTTTATTCTACTGCTGATGCAGAACAATATATATTAATTCATTGCGGACAGAACCAGAATTATGAATTTTGTTGTCCTAGACCAGTGCTGGGGAAACTACGGCCCGCGGGCCAAGTCCGGCCCGCGGAAAGGTTTTATCCGGCCCGTTTAAGAGTGCCGTCGTGAGAATGTTTGAACGCATTCTTACTTCGTAATGTGATTTACCTTTTGCTTTTTTACTATTAAAATAATAAGTGCATGTAATAATATATGTATATGTTTATAGAACACATAAATTTTTTAACGATTAAGCATTATTCTTTGGCCCGCTACGATCGTCTAGTTATTACAAATGGCCCGTCTTAAAAAAAGTTTCCCCACCACTGTCCTAAACAATATACTTTATAAGGCCACTTTTTTTTTCAAAAAAAATTCTTCAATTTAAATTCTTATTTCAGTATATTTTTAATCTAGTTTACATGTTAATAGTACAAACTGCACCTACCTCTTTACCTATTCTTTCTAACAAGGTGAAATCGTGAGTATGAAAATAAAAGTTATTTATTTTTGGTGCCAAAATACAATTAATAATAAATTATCTTTTTAATCTAAAAAGATAATTTATTAGGAGAGAGGTAATTTATTATTTTTACGCTCATTCGAACACAATTTCAATTTGGCCTCTTCTGAATAAAAAGTAATACTATACAGTGAATCTGGACGTTAATGAAAACACCCATTCATTGAATAAAAAAGCATTTATCTTCCATGATGAAGGCATTATCTAATTCAATTTAGATTGTATCAAGTTTTTTTAAGAAAAGAAAAACTTGCGAAAAGAGATGCACGTGTTTTCAAACATGAATGGAAAATTAAACAAATAGAACATATAAACCAAACGGAATGCGGAAGATTTTGACTAATATTTATGCATTTTTTTTTTCTCTTGCTTAACTAGTTTAACTCATTCAGTTCGACTTTTAGAAACTATCATGATCTTGTTTCGTTTTCAGAGAAATGGAACTTATAATAAAGTTTGATTTATCTTTTCCACAAATTATGGAGGCATTTGAAAATGGAAATCTTATTTTGAATAGCATTGGTGATGCGTAGGTAAGCAGGGGTTTTTTTATTGCTATTTCCCCTTAATATAGTTAACCAGGCATTTTGATGATTTTCAATTATTTATAGTATAGAACGGTAACACCGTCATTGTGGCTATTGATTATTTACTTTTCAAAAACAAACTTGAGTATGATATTAACTCAAATTTTGATACAGAAATAGATTTTTATTTTGAAGATTGCATTTTAAATTTTATCTACAAGATGTGGCAGACAATCAATTTTAAATATAATTTGATTAAAAATAAATAAATCAGCAAAATATATGAAATAACAATAAGAATAGAGTTTTACTAATAAATGAATTTAATTTGTTACTAAGTGGCTGTCCTTGGTCAGTTCAGTTTGGTCAGTTTTTCTGAGAGTATGGTAGGTGTAACACCATCTCACATATTGCGAATGCACATACAGCAAAACTATTCTGATGCTATTAATTTTTTCCCCATTATATTTCCTTTTTTTTTTTCTTTGTGAGGGAGATTATAAGATGCCAAAATGCTCCTTTATAGGCTATATACAATTTCTTCTGGTATGTTTTCATAGTTACTTGTGGCGCCATCTCGGAAATTTCTTCTGAGTCTTCTCTCTCTCTTTTCTATTTTTTTTCCTTCAACCTTATTACTTGGTGATTCTGAGTTTGTTTTTTGAAGAAAGAAGTGAATATTTTGTCTCTTTCAATGGTGTCAATTTTTTACAGAAATTTGGGTCAATCTATAAAAGACACTAAGAGTAGCCAAAATGTAATTCTGATCATTTTGGTATGAAATTTCTTCCTCGTGATGGTATGGTGCAAAAGTTTGAAGAAGAGGAGCCAACTTAGGTCCTCTACGTCTTCAGACAGTGAAGACAGTACGGAATCTGACTTTATATAGATCTGTCGTTCTTCAAAGTGAGACGTTAATACAAATATACTTCACTAAACCTATATTTTTGAATTCTGAAGCAAATGGAAAAATAGGAAGCCAGCTAATAAATTGTGTCCATTTTTTTCGCAAGGCAAACTAAAAAGCAAGAAATTACATTAAGCAAGGTATTAGAACTCACGAATTTTTATCTCTTAAAGACAGCGTTTTTTAAGTTTTGAAATTGTATCAGTATTTAGCAAAGAGAGTACTTTTAAAAATATTCCTAGAATCATTTCAAGAATGCAAAAAACAGAAAATGGCTGGTATTGTCTGGTTGGTAAGATATTAGATTCGCACTTTTGGGTTGTGAATTCGAACCCTGCAACCCAAAGACTTTTCATGTGTGTTGTGGCTGGCGCACGTATAAATCTCTCGTAGCAACAAAGTTTAACAAATCGGGACAAAAAGTTCGAAAACCAGCTAAAACCAATTTTTTATATTTTTTAAAAAAAAATATTGAAATCTAAAACCGATTTTTCGGAAAGTCGATTTTTGTATAATCCCTAGGGCAAATAATTGGTAGAATCTTCCTTGCTTAACTTTCAACAATAGAAGAATATTACGAGATAAAATATTTCACGAAATAATGAAAACGGCTTAAGCCTCCCGACAACAATATAATCTATTGCTAGAAATTAGGCAAAATTTTATTTTAAAAAAATTTCCAACATTCAAATATAATTTGCACGACTAAATTGACATTATAGAAAAGACTGTCAAGTTGTATAAAACTTTTTTTGTACAAAAATATGTTTAGAAATTGAAGCGGAAACCTCAAAACTGATTTATTTTTTATTAACTAAATTTTAGATTATTTCCCTTAGGTGAACATTTTCACCTTCCGAAACATCTAAGAGCCAAATTTCATAATTTTTATATTAAACAGTATCTTCTGTAGAGAGCCAAAATACATATCGTATACAAGACATTTTTCATTTTATTAGTACAGCTTGAGGAAAAAGACCGGACACGTTATGAAACATAATATCTTACTTTTCTCGGCATTTTTCTCAGAACAGTAGTAAAACAACTTCCCATTTCACTCAGTGGCGTAACTAATAGCCAGAGAAATATGGAAATTTTGATATCACAAAGATAATTGGTGAGGAAAAGTAATTTTTTCCCAAATCCTTTCGACATATTGGGCTCTAAAAATTGTAATAAACCATTCTTATCTTAGCTTTAAACGTATCTTCAAAGACTTTTAAGGTATCCGACTACACATTGGAGATTTTTTTCGTTATTGTAATTTCTTGTAGTTCAGACTTCTCTCTTTCCAAAAACGATGATCTTTTCAAGGAGAAGGAACCTTGACCTATCATCCAGGGTCACATATTTTTTCATCTATAATTTGTCTTTAATTTGAATTTTTTCAAAATTTAATTTTTGATAAAAATTCTTCACCTTTAACATGATATCTCAAAAACTAACAGAGGTATTCTTATAAAAATTTCAGCGTGTGTTTTAAATTATATGGGTAATGAAATAAGCCAAACGTTTTATCGTTGGTGAAATACTTTTTCACGTACACGTGTTTTTAGAAAAATTAAGATGTGAATTTATGGAAAAAATGCATTAATATGTATATTTTAACCCATAACCTCTTTGCACCTCAAAATATTTCTTAGATTTAGTCCATTTCATTCATCATTATACTCTATAACTTATGTGTAAAAAAATATAGGATTGCTGCATTACTATTTCGTGTAAAGTGTTAACCGTTTTGGTTCAATGTGATTAAAATTTACTACATATTTACCTATTTATCAAAATATATTTCATTTTCAAATATTTTTTTAGTATTTATAGCGTTTATAATTGACAGTATATCTAAAAATCATCAATAATTTTTTTTTTAATCCAATGCCTCGAAAATTTTTCTTCGAACGTAGTCGGATACCATAACGAATCTCTATCTCACATTCGTTTTAATATTACTTGTGCCACCCTACTGATAATACATATGATTCAAAAAATGGCATGAAACTATTGGCAGTGGTCTCCCAAAAACTTTCTCGCATACTCGGTAATAAACTTGTTATGCCAAAGAACGTGGTATTGGAGTTGACGCGGCTAGTTTCATAATATTAATTCTTGGTGTGAATTTAGCATCTTTACAGAACGTATAGTGCCATCTTTGATGAGTTATTTGGCCTTTAATCCCATGCATAATAGTGTCCAAAAATCGAATTTATGTTACACGCACGTTTTTTTTAACCGAATGAAATAAAAATTTCTCGCAAAAAGTGCACTTATCGTCACAAAATCGTATAACAAATGTAATTTATTTAAGTCATGGCATTTTTTAACAATATAATTTTGTAATTCACATGTGTCAGAAATTATTAGAATCTTAATAATATAAGCACTGTGAAAAAATATTTTTCCTATCAAAATATGGTAAATAAGACCAGGGATATTAATTTCTTTTTCTTCCCCACTTCATGCCCAATCTGTTGCTGTAGTTTAGTTATATTAACGTCCCGTTGTAAAGCACCACGAGGGCTATTTTGGGACGGACCTCGTCATTTTGAACCACGGTCAGATGACGAGGACGACATCTGAAGTGGCACCCCCCTCTCCACACCACACCAGCGGGAGGACGTTTGGCCCGACAGATTTAACGTACAAGAGACCCCCTCACACGACGGATCTTTGGTGGAATCGAGTCTCGAACCTGAAACCGTCCAGTTCCGAAACCGAGACCTTACCACCAGGCCACCGCGACCCCCTGTTGCTGTAAGTGGATAAAGACTTTTTCTTGTATATTGCACCGACACTTATACTTCAAGCTATTAAATTTCATTAATGAAGTGGAAAATTGCATAAAAATACTTTGATTTCTGTGAAGGTTGACTGTAAAAGGTTAAAAAAATTATATTTTTACACACATATGAATTAAAATGTTACTATGAAAACTTTCTAATAGGCTTAATCTAATCAGGCTGGCGTCCTGGATTAGGGAAAGCAGGTCTTCCTAGTGTTCTGGGCTGTTATTCAGTGTTCTTCTGTGAGTAGTGTGAATGTGCCCCCCCCCCCTGTAAAAAGGGGTTATGCAA
This sequence comes from Argiope trifasciata, assembly GCA_026543055.1. Taxonomy (NCBI): domain Eukaryota; kingdom Metazoa; phylum Arthropoda; class Arachnida; order Araneae; family Araneidae; genus Argiope; species Argiope trifasciata. The sequence goes on along the minus strand of JAPMOQ010019781.1, from coordinate 19,014 downwards.
GCGAATGTGAAGCATGACGTAAGTCATACTCTTCACCCTTGCTGGCGCTACTGAAAAACAAGGGACGCGAATTTAGGCTTAATATCGCTGATAGTGATCAGCGGGCTTGTCAATGACAAGTCCCATTGAAAACAATATTCATCATTGAGCGAAGTTTCAAATTTTACCTCCGAAATTCACAAAGTTATGTTTATTTTTAAATTTACTGCAGCTAATCACTAATTTAGAAGAAATCCTATATTTCAGAGATGCAATTTTATTCAGCACGGAAAAAATTTCTTATTATAAATATTTACTTTATTGTAAGTGTATCATCTAATTATTATGATATAAAAGAAATTTGCTAATCCCGCATTATGTATGTTACTTTCATTTATCAAGAATTGCAAAATTAGCTTAATGCAAACGGAAAAAGAAATTTGAATAACTGGATATTTAAGATAGCTCTGAAAAATACTGGAATACCGAGCAAGTAAATAAAATTCTTCACTCGCGTTTGAGTGCTTTCTAAAAAATAACATACGGAAGAAACAAGGAATGATTGGATATGCTGACGATTTATGTTGTACGGTATCATAATGCAGAAGAATGCAAATGTCGTTTCACGATATCCCGTCTTTCTTCTAAAAAGTGTGTTTACAAAATGATTCAGTAATAATGATTCATGAATTGAAACTTTTGCTTAGCTTTCAAACTACCTTCATGCTAGTTTACGAACATTCAGTTCAGAACTGAACATTCCAAACTTACTGCAGAAAATATTTTTAATATCATAACTAGCAATAATATGCTGATAGAATATACTTATAATGATATACGTCATTAATTTTACATTTGGGCTCAACCTTACCTTTTGGATATTTTGAGTTCTAAAAACTCAAATACTTCGGTTACGAGGAATGTAACAAAAGAATGTAGCAATCTTATTAACAGAAATCTTAATTTTCGGAACAATCATTCTTGGAATAGTTTTTAAAATAATCATTATTCGTACAGGAAATCCTTATTAATGGCAATTATTTTATAAATGTGTTATATATTTGAGACTTTTTTGATTGGTTATTTTTTTAAATGATGTTAATAAATGCGTTATTAGTTTTTGATTCCGCCCTTTCAATAACCTTTAGTTATTAGTACATTATCCCTGAAGACTAAAACGAAAATCGCTATGCGTCCCTCTGCATTATTATTATCAATTAATTCTGTTTTAGAAGTACCGATTCTGTGTATGCCTTTTACAGCATTCTTTAATATCAAAAGATGGATATTTTTCGTCAGAAAAAAAAACGAAAGTATATACTTCATTTACAAACGAACAGCAGGTAGCGTAGGCGGCTATATTTGTAAAAAAAACATTGTTGTAACAAATTTTAATTTAAATCTTTATATCTCAAATGAACTCAATTTTTTATTTTATTTTATTTTTGCAGCATAAATAAGTAATTAAAGTGTTAAAAGACTACAATGAAAAGTGGAAGTGTTAAAACAGTACATAATAATGTTTTAATCTCTTTTTTGTGGTTATTCACCATTTATTGATAATACCAGTAACAAAGATATTAAAAAATTTTATTATTTAAAACAATTTAATTAATTTTTTATGAATAAATTTCTACATTTAGTTGCCATTTCTCCCTTAGCATGTCTAGTATCACCATATCTTTTCTTATAAATGCTATCTTGTAAAATAACCAAAGATAAAAGCTTTATTAAATGATAAAGCTTTTAAATACTTTCTTTTGAATACAAAAATTTGAAGTCTGGGATAAATAAACATTGATAAAAAAATCATTTCAAAGCAGACGATTTTTTATTTATTTCTGTAAAAAGCTTTCAGAAACGTGTTAATAGTCCCTATACACGATTTATTCAATAATTTTAAATTTATAACAAAAAATTTATAAATTTCAAAATAATGAAAAAGGTTAGTTTTCATAAATGCTTTCAGATTTCCAAAAAATGGTTTGTTTTGCCAAAAAATAAATAATTATATTAAAAACTTCTTGATCATATTTAAATGTCTTGTGTAGTGCTGCAAGCAAGTAAAATTTTTGTTTTATGTTTCAAATTTTTAACTTAAAAACTTTTTTTTTAAAAAGTCGAGTTTTGTTTTTAAAATTTTTTGTTTATAAAGTATTAATTATAATTAATATGTAATCATATTTAAATGTATTAATATATAGGAGAAAATTAATGCATAAATGATATATTCTTTCTGATTTATAAATTCACGGTAACATTAATTTCTTTTATTTGTTTCTTACATTATATTTCTTGAATATTTTTCAACTTTTCTGAAAGCAGTCTTTAAAAAGTAAGCAAAAAAAATGTAGAGTTAATTAGATTCCACGACAAATTAAACGATAACAAAATTTGTCTTTGCTTGTTAACAAACATTCACAACAACTAATTCACCGTGACACAGTTGATCATCATCATCCACTGATGAGAGATTCCATTCATACATATTTCTCTCCAGGAGGCGCTGCTGTATCGCAGCGTTGAAGATGAATCCCCCTGAGTTCATCGGTCAATGGTTCTTTAGGTAAGAGTGACTGATAGGAAAAAAAGAAAAGAAGAAAAAAAAAAAAAAAAAAAGAACTCGGAGATTATCAAGTTCACGCTCTTTGAATGACTTTCATTTCTACGTTGATGAGAGTAAAAAGTCAACATTACGCAATATTAAGAAATCTGTGGAATTAAGTCTACTTAGTGATCAACAGCAAATTAGTTGATAAAACAATTTTTGGATATTTTGGTGGAACTTTTCAACTGTCAAAGTAAGTTTATTTACTTTTGCTATTTTATGATTTTGCGTAGAAGGAAAGGAATTAAAATGTCAGTGTTCGCAAAGGTACTAGAAAAATTTGGTACGATTTAATTTCATACGGAATGAAAGTGAAAATATAGATTTCACTTTTGTTTTTTGTTTTGTTTATCGTAACTTTTGTTATTGTTTTTAGAACAATTTTTTATTTCATTATGTCTTTGTTATTTATAAAATGCGTTATTATGGATCATATATATAAAATATTTCCCTTATGAAAAGTATTTTTGCGACATACCACAAAAATTTACCTTTTTGTAGGTCTCAAATTTGTGAATTATTTCTGCAATTACTAAATAATTTTACTAAATTTACTTATTTAATACATTTACTAATTACTAAATATGTATTTTACAAACCGCATAATAAATATTAAAAATTAATGAAAGTTTTAACAACGTAATTAGCATAAAAATCAAAGAATTATTAGCAATAAATCTATTTATTACAACCAAATGAATATTATATTTCTAAATTAATTGCATCAATAATTGGATTCGTACTCCAGAATAAAAGCATCGATCCTTGCATACGATTTTATTTCTTCAAACAATATTTATCTTCTTTTTTCTATTATTTTTCATTATAGAAAAAAAAAAAAAAAGGATCTTATCAATCTATAAAAAAATAAAAATATAAAAATGAGAAATATAAAAATCGAAGAGTTCGTTTAAATTTATTTATTATGGCAAAATGGATATTATATTTATTTCTAAATCAAGTTCATCTTTATTTGGATTCTTACTTTAGAGTTAGGTATTTTTGCAAACGATTTTTATTTTTTCAAACAATATTTACCTATTTTTTTTCATTGCATAAAAAATCTTATGTTGTTTATGAATGAATGTATTATTGTAAAAACTAATTAAAATATATAATTAAAAAAATAACACTTGCTTAACAATATTTTGAAAGTATTGTTTCGTAGATTTTTCTCTTACAATGTTTGCATACCATATTTATATGCAATAGTTTTCTAGCATAATTTTATGCTTGATACCACATTAATCTTGTCTTAGCAAAAATTATACGGACTTAAACTACAGAATTAAACATTTCTTTAAAATTAGGATTTCTATCGTTTACTATTACCATTTATCATTTTATTGTCACCCTATATTTCAGATTTAAGTGCTTAATACGCTTTAGTTTTTCAGAAAAGTAGTTAACTGCCAAATGTATTGACTTTATTTATTTATTTGGCATTTTGTACTAGAAACATTTTGTGTTGTTATTATGCGCTGCGGATTTTTAAAATGTAGCTACATTTGCTTCACTTCATGTAACGATTTTTTTATAACTCCAAAACTTCTTTTAGAATGAATTAGGTCTTTATATTCAAATTGAATCTTGCTTTTAGAAATTCTTGTAAACTTTATTTAAGTTCTATTCATTGAATTGAGTATTTTTTTAATTTTAAAACGTCTCTCTACAAATCGATCATTATGTGTTTTTATGGATGTTGTTTTATTGTAATTTAAAAACTAGTTCTTTTAGAATGAATTTATTCTTCTATACCAAACTCAAATTTGCTTTTGTGTAATATATGAGTAAATTCTAACTTTTAAATGAAATATTTCGTTATTTTACAATGTCTTTCTACATGTCTATTTTCAAAAGTTTTTATAGATTTTATTTTATTATTCCAAACGTTTTTTAGGATGAATTTATGCATTTATATCAAACCGATTTTCTGTTTTATGTCAAATTTATTTAAATTCTAGCCACTGAATTGTGTATATTATATTTTAAAATGTCTTCCTTCAAGTCTATCTTTTATCTCATTATTACACGAATCAATATTGTATTTATTGTATACTAGCCGCCTTTGGCGACCAGCTGGTTCGCCATGAGTAAAGCGTTCTAAAATTTTTAATTAAATCACATATTCATTAGCCTTGAAGTAATTCCGGGCATTGATTGACCTGAAATTAGTATTTTCTTTAAGATGACGGACGGAAAGTTCTAAAAGTACACCTTTTCCTAATAATATTCTTTAATTTTATAAATCAGTCAGTTTTAACCATCGGTTATGCTTCCAAAATATTAAAAAAAAAATCGATTATGTTGCCAAAATATTAAATATGTTTTTTTAAAGAAAGCGAAAAAGGGGAAAAAAGTGTTAAATTAATGATACAGATATTGCAAACGATTACATAAATATGCCATTAAGTCGGGATTTCAATGCATATCCTGTCAAAATTCAATCAAGTTTACCGTAAATGAAGAAGATTTATTGAGTTAATGGTATACATATTGCAAACGATTGTAGAAACCTTTGATTTGCATTTATTTTTCAAAGAAAATATCACATTTTATACTTTTATTTTATCCAGTCACGTGCTGAAAGTACCATTTCTGTTGATTTATTTTGGGATGATAATTTTTTTTTTGAACTTCCGGCATTCTTTTATTTTTTCCAGTCACGTGATAAAAACATGGTTAAAATATTTTTTTAAAAATTCATTAAAAATAGAAGTTTACATTATAAATTTAAAAAACTGATACCATTAGAAAGCTAATTTTTTTATCTTTAAATTAATATAAAAATCATGTTTGTGCAATAATATTTTCGGAAGTTATAGCGGAAAAACGTCGAAATTTCGCTTAAATTTTAATTAATTCAAATTCTAATTAAAAATTCGAAAAAAGGGCTCCGAGGTGCACATTCCGAACCTCCAAGGTATACATGTACCAAATTTGGTAGCTGTAGGTCCAACGGTCTGACCTGTAGAGCGCCAACACACACACACACACACACACATTGAGCTTTATTATAAGTATAGATAATATTAGTTCGAGGCTTCCTCGTCTAATATTATATACAATAAAAGTAATTTCCTCCATTTTGTTGTCAGCAGATACGTAGCGACTGAGAGGCAAGGATGGGTATAAATTCCCAGAGCGCCAATCTTAGGGGAAAGGAAAGGGCGGAGAGATAGAGCGCATATTTAAATAAAAAAGGAAATGAAAGGGCAAAGAAATCAGGTCATGTCCCAGATGAAGTTTTCACTTACAAACTTACTAATGGGGATTAAAGACGAATCATATTATACCCGGGCGCCATTTAGTTATTATACGACACTAGCTACAACATACAAAGTATGTTGAACATTGTTCGTTATCTCTTTGAATATTTTATTTCAGAATTATGAATATTTAGAAAATAAACGGCTTTTCGAGAGCTTCCCGTGAATTAATGTTAATAATTTAAAAGCAAGTGTTTTTTTTTGTCGATACTATTACTTATATAAAACTTTGGTATTTTATTTCATTGTTCATTATTGCACTGAAACTTCTCCAGGAAAGGGGCATATGGATATTTATTTAACATTTTATTTTCACACATCAACAAAGCTTACCTTTAAAAAGTGTAAATTTCACACGAGTCGCCGGGGGGGGGGGGGTAATTCAAAATATTATTGTTCACACGTCTTGGTGGGAAAAGCAAGCATAAATAATACATATAAAACTCCACCTGAAAGAAGTAAAAATAAGAAATGCTTTAAAAGTTCCAAACTAATGTACTAAATTCATTTTGGGTGAGAATAAAACATAAATATTATACATTAAAATCTGATAAAACGTACTTAATTCACATAACCATAAAACTATACAGTGTTCAAACAATAAGCATAATTATGATGAAAAGCAAACAAATAATATAATTGTATCTCCATTAAAATAGGGTGAGGAACAAGAATATGCACAAAAAATTCTAAGACATCCATCCATATACGCACAAAAAAATAATAATCACTTCTTTTAGGCATGTTAATCACTGGAATAATTTATTTGATTTGGAATCGTTGATTTTAAAAGTCTTTCCGAAATTTTAAAAATTGAATGTTTATTCAAAAAATAATTTTTCATTCGTGCACTTTGGTTCAGTTCAATTATATGAAAGTGCAGTTTTAAAAGAAACACCAGGGTTATATGAGGACGAACCTCTTACTTTTGAGCCGCGGTCAGTTGGCGAGATCGACATCTGATCTGGCATCCTTTTATCGAACTTCCTCGCCAAACCAGCGGAGAGCATTTAACCCCGACTGATTTAATATGCACCAGCCATGATTACACGACTGTTCTTTTGTTCAGTTGGATCTCGAACTTAAAATATTAGCATTCCAAGGCCACCGCTGTCTACATTTGCTTTGAAAATTAAATATAAACTCTTAAAGTTGATTTTTTTTTAAGTGAACACAGTCAAAAACAAGTGTACAGATTGCGATTACTATAACGATAATTTTAATTTCCGACTTAATCAAAATTTCACCGTCAAAGTGTCCCGTCAACCCAATTCACATTACGTGACAGTGTATGTGAAGACAAGATGGCGTTCACATAGCAAAATTCGACTAGAGAGGAGCAAGCACTACTGAAGCCCGCGCAGCTGCATCAAGAACAAAAGACCGGGGCAACTCTTTGAGGGTGTGGTTCTGCCCTGTTATAACGGGCGTCCACAAGTCTCCAAGGTCCCACATGCGGAACTTGCCAAATTCAAGTGGGAGCAGCTCGATCATCCATCCTACAGTCCGGACATGTCACCCTGTGATTTTCATGCATTCGGTCCCCTGAAGAAACATCTGAAAGGGAAACGCTTCAGCTCGAACGGCGAACACAAGGACGTTGTGAAGGACTGAGTTTCGTCACGGTCACAGGAATTCTGGGAATCCTCAGGCTCTTCAGTCAATGGAATCGTTGTGCTTAGATCTATGGTGTATACTTTTAATAAAGTCTTCATTTATACCCACATTGTCGTTTCGTACCTTGAACGCACCTTGTATTATCGAATTTCTTAAGTTCCGAAGTGATTATGAAGCTGCGGCTACTGTATCTGTTTGATTCTGCGGCTAATTACTGTTTGAAAAACTATAATAAAAATCTTTTAGTCATTTTTCTTTTAAAAAATTTAAATGCGATTACACCTATAAGCTACAAATTATCTATAAATATCGATTTGTATGATGAAATAATTGTTGAAACGATTGTACAGACCATACCATTCGACATGAAACTACCAAACTTGCGATTCAGTTATTTCTATGGATTTTAGTTCTTATTAATTATAAAAGGGCTTAGGAAATTTTCATTGCATTTTTAACAGAAATTAAATTTAAAATTTAAATATTTTTCTTAGTACCTTGAGTAAATAATTGTCCAAAAACGCATTAAAATTTAAAAGTAATTTTTTCAATCACTCTAATATTATTTTCGCACATTCTCCTTTCTTTAGATTTAATAAAATTTCAAAAATATTTTTTTTATATATTTCATAGCCGCACTTTTTATTGTTTTATTTACCATATTTACACTCATTCAATTTACAACTGTATTAAATACATTCTTGAACCCTTTGACTATCAACGGGACATATACATTCCACTAACCTTTTAAAATCCCATTTATTAGTTCTAAGTAAAAGTAATTTTTTAAAGGAGTGGAATGTGTATTTGACCTTCATGTCCTAACTTTGGGGGTTTTAAATCATCTGAAAAAAAAATCGAATCGATATGTTTTATACAGAAGCTATTATCTCCATTTTCTAAGCGATTGCATAGAAAACGATTTTTAAAAATTGGCAGTGAAAGGGTTAATTGCATAGCTCGTTATCAATTCTATTCGATAAAAAACACATTTTAAAAATATATAAGATAAAAAACATTTTTGGGGACAAGAATTTCAAATCTCTTCTTTTTTTTTATCATTCAAAAACATCCCTTTGAACGATGAAGGGATGGAAAACATCATTTTCTTTTTTAGACAAGCAAAAACTTCTAACAATTGCTAAATATTTAGAAGTCAGATCACGTGGGTAATCACAGTTAATGGTGGCATTCCAAAAGCCTATTTTTATCCAAAATGACGAATGAGGTACATACGAAATATTTACAGAAAAATAAACCAAAAACATACAAACAATAGATAATTGGACTGTCGATAAATAAGAACTAGCATCCAAACCAGTTCTTATCGACCGAAACAACAGATTGCTTTGGAACCTTGAAGAGCTCCCCAAATAGGGCCCCTATGAAACGTCAACGTCATCTTCGTAACTTTCACTCTCCTCTGGAGTCACAACTCAAAAAAGCATCATAGATACCACTCCATTCATGGTAAGTAACAAAAATGCTTCTGTTTTATTGGTTCCTCAGTTTTCAGAAAAAAGAAATTATTTTTCTTAGAGGAAAAAGCTCTTTAAGAAATTAATGACTGCTGTTCATTGTCTTAATCCTAAGTTTCTTGAAACTTGATGTAGTCGCTCTTTAAATGATTAATTGTTTTTGTTGCCACTCTATTTATATTATCTTTTTCATCTTCGTTTTCGTTAAATTAACGGAAATCCTTCGCAGACGATTTTTTCTGAAGTCTTTATACATATTGCCATCTTTGTCGAGGTTAAATTTAATACAATATCAACTTTAGACGATGATGAAAAATTAAAACATATTTATAAATATATATTATTATCATTTTTATTTCCATTAAATTATATTAAACTAAAATGATGATAAAGATGGAGTTCTTTAATAAATAACAGATAATGAAATTGGACGTTAAAATAGACTTTAAATTGGATGTTAATGTTAAAATTAATTCAAATCCATTGCAGGCGATTTTATAAAATATAAGTCTTTATACATATTGCTTTTTTTATCCTATTTAAATGTAGAGCAAAATCATACAATCGTCTGACAATGAGGAAAATTTTAAGCATCTTTATATATATTTTATCATCATTATTTTAGTTAAATTTAATGAAAAAATGATGATAAAATATAATGTACTTAAAGATAATATGTACTTAAATAAATAACAGATCATGAGATTGGATGGTAACGTAAAAATTAATTCAACTTCATCAAAGACAATTTTGTAAAATTTAAGGAACTTTGTACATATTGCTGTCTTTATACTATTTAAAAATAATGCGACATCATACTATCCCAAGACTATGGTGAAATTTTAAGCATCGTTATATATATTATTATGATCTTTATTTTAGTTCAATTTAATTAATTCAAGATGGCAAAAAAAGAGTTCTTAAATAAACAACAGATAATGAAATTGGACGTTAATGTTAAAATTAATTGAAATAAACTGCAAAGATTTTGTAAAGTGTAAGGGTTTTTATACATATTGCTGTCTTTGTCTTGGCTAAATTAATGCAATATCAACTTTAGACAATGAAGAAAAATTTAAACTTCTTTATATATATTATTATCATCTTTATTTCAGTTAAACTTAATTAAACCAAAATGGCGATAAAATTGTAAAATAAGTAACATATAATGCAAGAGGACGTTAACTTAAAATTTGTAATCAAATTTTTAATTAAAATTTTTAATCAAACTTGAAAAGCAAAGAAAGAGTTGAATAATTTTAGACTTCAAACAAAATGTCAAAATCTTTTTAAAAAATTATCTCCCTTTTTTAAAAAGCAACTTATTCAAATTAAAATTCATTTAGAATTATAATTTGAGTCAATAGTCTAAAAACGACTTTATAAAAAAAAATTTCGATATCTTATTTTGTGCAGCTCCTTTCCATTTAACCCTTTAAAAACACAATTTTTTTCTTGTAGTAGCAAATTAAGATATTTTTAGAACTGAGACAGGCTTAAGAGAAATTGTTTATGTAGCTTATTAAATAAATTGAATTTTACGAATTAACTAATTTGTTTTATTAATAACTAAGCAAAAAATCAAGACACATTATTTTGTGAGAGATAAGAAAATGAAACATCTAAATTTCTGTCTTATTAAAAAACTTGTCAGAGCTTATTCCAACATACATAACTTTCTTACAAAGATTGATGAATTCTGTGGAAGTATATTTCCCACTGCCTTAGAAGTGTTAATTATGAAAAATGCGATTAACAGTTTTTTAGAAGTTATTAAATAAGCCTATTTTACTTACAAAGAGTGTTCAAATGAAAAGTTATGAAACGACATTGTGGGTATAAATGAATATTTTATTCTAATTTTGCACCATAGGCTTGAACACAACGATCCCATTGATTAACGAGCCGAAGGATTCCTGGTCCACAGAATTCCTGTGGCCGTGACGAGACCCTATCCTTTAGAGAGTCCTGGAGTTCGCTGTCCTTGTAATAGTGTTTCCTTTTCAAATGTTTTTTCAGGGAATCACGTACATGAAAATTTCTGGACGACATGTCCATGCTGTAGGGTGGATGATCGAGCTGTTCCCACTTTAACTTCGCATGTGTGACCCTGGATATATGGGGAAGCACGTTGTCATGGAGCTGAACCGCACCCTTCATTTGTAGCCCTCTCTTTTGTTCTTGATGGATTTGCGTAGTCCTTCGGTGCGTATCACAGTAGACATCGCTAATAATGTTTCTTTTGCCCTCGAGGAATTCAACAAGTAGCTGATTTTGGAAGTCGAAAGAGATGGTGAGCAACACCTTGCCTGCTGACGCCACGACATTGAACTTTTTAGGAGGGTTGGGGTGACGACGTTTGCTTACATTGCACCCTTTTTTTTGGTTCTGGTGAAGGCACCGGCTCTCTTCATCTGTGACGATCCGCCCCAGAAAAGCGGAGTCTTCACGATACCGAAACATATGCTGAAGTGCTTGTCCTATACACAGTTCCTTGTGCTGTTCGACCAGCAGCTTTTCAATCCACTGCGTGCACACTTTCCGATAAGGCAACCTGTCGTGAACAACTGTCCACGCTGTTCCAACGCTGAAATCCACCTTCACCGCCAACATTCACAGTGTGACACGCCGATCACTTATCAGTGGGTCATCCACCTTGTCAATGAGATCGGCTATGATATCTGTGTTTTCCTGACCTGGTCTTGGATCATCAAAAAAATCTCACGGCCTGCACGAAAACAGTCACTCCATTTTCTTACTGATTCGTCCGACACATAGTCCTCCCCGAATTCGGAGACCATCCGGCGATGTATAGCTTCCGGTGTAACACCTTCCACTGTCAGAAATCGGATAACATCACGCTGCTCCTCATTCGTCGAATTCTGCAATGAGAACACTACCCTGTCTTCAAATGCACAACAACGTAAATGAGTGTGGTTAACGGGGCTTCTTATACCGGCAAGGGATTATCCCCGGGAATGGTAGACTATTGGGGACATTGCTTTCGGTGTTTTAACGTGGCCGTCTTCGGAAGGATATGGGATTAGACTTCGACTTCGATGGTGGATTTATCGGGGCACCCCTCCCTAGAGTAGGACTATACCCTTAATGAAGTGACTGATAGAGCATGACTTTGTACTGTTGGAGGCTAGAACTTCAGGTATATGTAGTATTTGCTGGCAGGATGAGAGGGTGAGGTGGCGAGTGTCAGGACTCATTATGGTTGGTTCACATGCATTACCACGTCAATTAGATGGTGCTTTTTATAATAGCCATTGCTCTCTCTTACACATGCGGGGGCCCACGCATGCTCCGAGTTACACCGGAGACTCCAATCTCAGCCCTAGATCGCTACATCCTCCCACAGCGGCACAGCCAAATATGCTAACGGTTACGTTGTTACGACGTTTCGTACCTTCAACACCCCTTGTACATGTATCTTGAAATAACATTTCTCATGTTTTCATTGCATCACGAAATCATACGGCAAAATATCTACACTTAAAAGAAGTTAGAAATACTTCATGCGAAATAAAGAGAAATAAAGATTTGAAGCAGAGTTGCTGCAGTTAAAATGAGTGAGAAAGAGAAAAGGAAAATATTTGAATTTAGAATTCTAGGTTATCTGACGTTGTCCTGGATATGCCAAGACAATATTTCATTTTGGATTCTTTGATCAATTATGAATAAAATGTCAATATTTATCAGTTTCGGATTAAATATATCATTTCTAATTAAATTATTCTCGATTCGTTTCTGTTGGTGATAAAATATTCCAATATTTTTGTTTTTACTTATAATTAAATAGATCGTATTAAATAGTTTCTAAAAAATGTTAGCCATCTTTTTTTTCTTTTTTATTTACACTTAACACAAGTTTTAAAAAATTAATCCATCAAATCCATCATTATTTCAATGATAAGATGATGGAATACAGATAAGAATTATTTAAAAATAAAATCTGCCCATTCACAAACAAATTTATTTTTTTAATAATAAATTCCATCCTCTGAAATCGTCCTGCTTACATTATTTGCAGTGACAGATGTTTGAAAAGTCAGAAAAGAATAAGAAAGATTGTGAAATTAGAAGACTAACGGTGCAGTGAAAAAATAAAGACAGTCGAGAATCGTATAAACTGCATAATGACTAAGGTGAGAGCGGAATTTTCTTTCCTGTGTAGATAGTGCAAACGCTCAAAGTTGGTCTGAAATTATATTAAAACATTTCGTGACGACTCATCTATCGGATCTCAGTGGAAATCAAGTAATGCATGGTATGTCCTGTTTCATCTATAAAAAGTTTGTTTATCAATTTTTTTAGAATAATAAGCAATTCTGGATGGGGACAAACAGTTTGTTGTGGAATTGTTCATTCATTAGCGTAAATTGAGAAAAGGGGATCTCCTGCAAATGTTTAGAAAGGGGTCCTTAGAAACTGAAAAATCATCATTATCACTAATTATAAAATACTTGATTTTTTTAGAGTCTGATCATTATTTCTACTAAAAGGTTGATTTTAAATAATCATCAAATCTTGATCTTTTTTTTACTAAACACAAGGAAACGAAACAAAACAAAATATGTAGGTTTCAAGTTGACTTTTCAATTTTTTATGGGAGTAAAAGGATTTAGTTTTAATATTAGTTTATTATCCCGTGTTATCTCGGGAGAATGAAAAAATGTTAAATATTAGTCTGAATCGCTGCTAATCGAGGTGATAGGAACATTTAAAATAACAATTAAACAGTACACGCTATAGGAATACGTTATAATGCAAAATAATGTCTTGATAATTTAAAAATTAACCTAACAGACAGCAATTTTCTAATTTGTATCTGAGAGTTGATTGAAAAAGCAATGTTTATTTCCTAGCATGCAAAGTGTATACGAAGGGGGGGGGGTCCAAACAAAAGTTAACAAAGCAAAAGAGAAATGCTTTATTAACAATAGACATGGGTAATTAAGAGACATGTGTGGCGGTCTTTTCTCTAAATAATCATCCAACCTGTTGAGGCATTTATCACTTTACTGGACCAATTTGCTTCACCCGTCTTGGTAATAATCAGGACCTTAACTACTGAGCCAGTTCTCGGAGATTTCGGCTTTAGTCGATTGAGATAGCGGCTAAAAATACTTATTCAGATTATATATCGAAAAAAAGTATTAGATATGCAACAGAAATCTATATTTCGAAATCATTGTTCCCCAATATATAGCAAAGCATTTATGACCTTACCTGAGGCCTACAATTTTAAGAAATGAGCGGAGGTGATATTTTACTTGGGATTATTGATATGCGTTTGGCAGCCGTCGAAAGATCAGTTGGCAAAGCGGTGGACTGTAGGTGCTGTAAGGCAGATATGCATAGATCGCTGGCTCGACGGATAAATTTTTGTAACTTACTTAAAGCTTAATTTTTTATTCTTTTGTCTGCCAAACACCACTAAGCATACTGATACGTGTTTTTCAGCCGTCGATACCGCAGACGGCAGAATTGTAGATTGCAAGTAAAAAAAAAGAAAATATTCACAAGACGCTGGCACGACGGATGAATTTTTGTAATTTACTTAAAATATTTTTTTAACCTTTTGTGTGCAAAAAACCACTTAGATTATTGATATGCATTTATCGGCCGTCTGTAGTACAGTTGGAAGAGCGGTGGATTATAGGTTTATGATAGTAGGTTGTCTCGATGAAAGAATTTTTGTAACTTATTTAAAAATTTTATTCTTTTCTATACAAAATATCTTGCCAGAGTCATGGACTGTAGGTGCTGAAAAGAAGATATCTATAAGTCGCTGGTTCGACTCCGGATCAAAAGAAGAATTTATCTAAATTACATTAAAAAGTTTATTCTTTCGTATGCAAAAAATCAGTAAGATTATTAATATGCTTGTAGTATCCATTCATAGCTCAGTTGGCAGAGCGGTGGACTGCAAGTGGTAAAAAGACGATATCCGTAGGTCGCCAGTTCGACTCCGGCACTACGGAAGGATTTTTCTAAATTACTTAAAAAATTTTCTTCTTTTTTATTGAAAAAAATCACTAAGACTATTGATACGCTTCTCGCATCCGTCGATAGCTCAGTTAGCAAAGCAGTGGACTGTAGGTGATGAAAAGCAGGTATCCATAGTTCGCTGGTTCGCCTCCGGCTCAACGGAAGAATTTTTCTAAATTACTTAAAAAATTGGTATTCTTTTGTGTCAAAAACTGAATAAGATTATCGATATGCTTTTAGCAGCCGCCGATAGCTCAGTTGGCAGAGTGGTAGACTATAGGTGATGAAAAGCAGATGTCCATAGGTCGCTGGTTCAACTCCGGCTCGACGGAAGAATCTTTCTAAATTACTTACAAATTTATTTCTGTTGACTGCAATTAAATACCAGGATTACTGAAAATCGTGTAACGTCCGTGGATACCTCAGTTGGAAGAACGGTGGGACGCAGGTGAGGAAATGCAGATATCCGAAGGAATAATTTTTCTCTTTTACTTAAAAATTTGTATTCTTTTGTATGCAAAAAATCACTAAGATTATTGATAGGCTTGTTGCGGACGTCGATAGCTCAGTTGGCAGAACGTGGGGCTGCAGTTGAGGAAAAGCAGATATCCATAGGTAACTGGTTCAAATCCGGCTGGACGGAAGAATTTTTCTAACTTACTTAAAAATTTATATTCTTTTGTATGCAAAAAAAAAACACACAAAGATAATTGAACCGGTGTAGCAGCCGTCAATAGCTCAGTTGGCAGAGCGGTGGACTGTAGGTGATGAAAAGCAGATATCCATAGGTCGCTGGTGCGACTCCGGCACGACGGAAGAATTCTTCTAATTTACTTAAAAAATTTGTATTCTTTTGTATGGAATAAAATACTAAGATTATTTACGTTCATGTAGCGTCCGTCGATAGCTCAGTTGGCTGAGCGGTGGACTGTAGGTGACGAAAAGCAGATATCCATAGGTTGCTGGTTCGACACTGGCTCGCATGAAGAATTTTTCTAAATTACTTAAAAAATTTGTATTCATTTGTATGGAATAAAATACTAAGATTATTGACGTTCGTGCAGCCTTTGCGATAGCTTAGTCGGCAGAGCGGTGGACTGTAGGTGATGAAAAGCAGGTATCCATAGGTCGATGGATCGACTCCGGCTCGACGGAAGAATTTTATTAATTTACTTAAAAAATTGTTATTCTTTTGTATGCAAAACAACACTAAGATTATTAATATTCTTGTAGCAGCCGTCGATAGCTAACTTGGCAAAGCGGTGGACTGTAGGTGATGAAAAGCAGGTATCCACAGGCCGCTTGTTCGATTCCGGCTCGTCGGGAATTTTTTTCTAATTTACTTTAAAATTTGTATTCTTTTGTATGGAATAAATAACTAAGATTAATGACGTTCGTGTAGCGTACGTCGAAAGCTCAGTTGGCAGATTGGTGGACTGTAGGTGATGAAAAGCAGATATCCATAGGTCGCTTGTTGGACTCCGGCTCGACGGAAGAATTTTTTAAAGTTACTTAAAAAATTTGTATTCTTTTATATGCAAAAAAGATAATTGATACGCTTGTAGCAGCCGTTGATAGCTCAGTTGTAGAGTGATGGACTGTACGTATTGAAAAGAAAAATCAATAGGTCGCTGGCACAACGGAAGAATTTTTCTAATTTACTTAAAAATTTGTATTCTTTTGTATGGAATAAAATACTAAGATTATTGACATTCGTGTATCGAACGTCGATAGCTCAATTGGAAGAGCGGCTGACTGTACGAGACGAAAAGCAGATATCAAGATGTCGCTTTTTCGAATCCGGCTCGACGGAAGAATTCTTCGAATTTACTTTAAAATTTGTATACTTTTGTATGGAATAAAATACTAAGATTATTGAAATTCGTGTAGCGACGGTCAATAGCTCAGTTTGCAGAGCGGTGGACTGTAGGTGATTAAAAGCAGATATTCATAGGTCGCTGGTTCGCCTCCGGCACAACGGAAGAATTTTTCTAATTTATTTAAAAATTTGTATTCTTTTGTATGGATTAAAATACTAAGATTATTGACGTTCATGCAGTGTCCGTCGATAGCTCAGTGTGCAGAGCGGTGGACTGTAGGCGAGGAAAAACAGATATCCATAGGTCGCTGGTTCGACTCCGGCTCGACGGAAGATTTTTTTAAATTTACTTAAAAAATTTGAATTCATTTATATGGAATAAAATACTAAGATTATTGACGTTCGTGTAGCGTCCGTCGATAGCTCAGTTGGCAGAGCGGTGGACTAAGGTGATGATAAGCAGATATCCATGGGTCGCTGGTTCGACTCCGGCTCGACGAAAGAATTTTTCTAAATTACTTTAAAAATTTGTATTCTTTTGTATGGAATAAAATACTAAGATTATTGACGTTTGTTTAGCGTCCGTTGATAGCTCAGTTGGCAGAGCGGTGGACTGTAGGTGATGAAAAGCAGATATCCATAGGTCGCTGGTTCGACTCCGGCAGGACGGAAGAATTTTTCTATTTTACTTAAAAAATTTGTCTTCTGTTGAATGGAATAAATACTAAGATTATTAATGTTCGTGGAGCAGCCGTCGATAGCTCAGTTGGAAGAGCGGTGGACTGTAGATGATGAAAAGCGGATATCCATAGGTTGCTGGTTCGACTCCGGCTCGACGGAAGAATTTTTCTAATTTACATAAAAAGTTTGTATTCTTTTGTATGGAATAAAATATTAAGATTATTAACTTTCGTGTAGCGGCCGACGATAGCTCAGTTGGCAGAGCGGTGGACTGTAGGTGATGAAAAGCAGATGTCCGTAGGTCGCAGGTTCGACTCCAGCTCGACGGAAGAATTCTTCTAAGTTACATTAAAAGTTTGTATTCTTTTACATGGAATGAAATACTAAGATTATTGATGTTCGTGTAGCGTCCGTCGATAACTAAGTTGGCAGAGCGGTGGACTGTAGGCGATGAAAAACAGATATCCATAGGTCGCTGGTTCGACTCCGGCTCGACGGAAGATTTTTTTCTAATTTACTTAAAAAATTTGTATTCTTTTGTATGGAATAAAATACTAAGATTATTGACGTTCTCGTGGCGTCCGTCGATAGCTCAGTTTGCAGAGCGGTGGACTGTAGGTGATGGAAAGCCGATATCCATAGGTCGGTGGTTCGAATCCGGCTCGTAGGAAATATTTTTCTAATTTACTTAAAAAATTGGAATTCTTTTGTATGCAAAACAACACTAAGATTATTAATTAGCTTGTAGTAGCCATCAATAGCTCCATCGGCAGAGCGGTGGACTGTAGGTATTGATAAGCAAAATCAATAGGTCGCTGGCATGACGGAAGAATTTTTCTAATTTACTTAAAAATTTGTATTCTTTTGTATGGAATGAAATACTAAGATTACTGATGTTTGTGTTACGTCCGTCCGTAGCTCAGTTGGCAGAGAGGTTGGTTGTAGGTGATGCAAAGAATATTTCCCTAGGTCGCTGGTTCGACTCCCGCTCAACGGAAGAAATTTTCTAATTTACTTAAAAAATTGTAAGGAATAAAATTCTGTGATTATTGGCGTTCGTGTTGCGTCCGTCGATTGCTCTTTTGGGAAAGCGGTGGACTTTAGGTGATGAAAAGCAGATATCCATAGGTCGCTGGTTTGACTCCGGCTCGAAGGAAGAATTTTTCTAAATTACTTTAAAAATTTGTATTCTTTTGTATGGAATAAAATACTAAGATTATTGACGCTTGTGTAGCGTCCGTCGATAGCTCAGTTGGCAGAGTGGTGGACTGTAGGTGATGGAAAGCAGATATCCATAGGTCGCTGGTTCGAATTCGGCTCGTCGGAAATATTTTTCTAATTTACTTAAAAATTTGTATACTTTTGTATGGAATAAAATACTAAGATTATTGACGTTCGTGTAGCGTCCGTCGATAGCTCAGTTGGATGAGCGGTGGACTGTAGGTGACGAAAAGCAGATATCCATAGGTTGCTGGTTCAACACTGGCTCGAATGAAGAATTTTTCTAAATTACTTAAAAAATTTGTATTCTTTTGTATGGACTAAAATACTAAGATTACTGAT